>JAHZNG010001941.1:0-41063 GCA_027744375.1 Orchesellides sinensis | reverse complement strand
TGTTCTCTTTTTCCTCATTCTCTGCATGCCTAACACTTGAGTGGCTTCGCTTGCATAAGCGTTTTTACCAAGAAGAACGTGTAGAAAAGTAGTTGAGATGATGTAGGCACATATTCTACATATATGCATGCATTAGGCCATCGCCATCATGATGAAGATGAAGTTCAATGCGTACATTACGTAGTCGTACACAACACAAGTGGTGAGAGAAATTTATTTACGACCGACTTGCTCATTTATATGACTACGCTAGAAGAATGCGAAGAATGTCATGTTAGATCACCGAAAACGCACGATTTGATTAGGCTCTGTAGTAATACATATTCGTTTACTTTAGACCTAGGACGTAAGCCTTTTTCAGCGTAGTTGTACAAAATGCTAGCCACTTTTGGATGCTCTGCTTGTTTTTCAAAGGGGAAAACTCTCGCACACAAATGTTCATCAGCATCATCATCATCATCAACCACCACACACCACTTCGTTTCATCTTCAGCTCAACCATTTTTCCTCTTTTCAAAGATTCTCTTTTTTCATTCTTCCCTAAAAGTATTTTGCATTCGTATGATGCTTATGATGACGACGTTGATAAGACTGGATAGGGATAAGTAAAATTGTGCTAGACAAATTTAAGTAGGTATGTATGTATCTTTTGTTTACTTTCACTGTGTTGTTTGGATGCATGCCTCATATACTGGCATGTTTGGTTTTGAGAAAGAATATAAAAGGAGCAATCAAGCTAAGCTTTTACTCTCTCTCTCTCTTTTGTCAGCAGAAAATAATACGACGGTTTTGAATGCATAGTGGCATTACGACTGCACTTGAACACGTAATAGCAGCTTCAGTATCAAGAATGAATAGGTAGGTATGCATATCATTATGTGGGCTTTCCTTGCCCGATTATTAAAGGAAAGATTGTAAAAGTGGCTTGTTTACTGCTACAATCCGTTTTAAAGAATTCAGAGCCTGATGGGTTACAAAATTGCGTATTTAAAAAGAACCATCTACGTCATCATTGTTCCATGTCCACCATTATTATTCTGTAATTTACTGTAATGAAATGCGAGAACTATTTTCAGCGGTAGAATTGGATGTGCTCTGTGGTCCGAAATAACACTCTGAAAAAGATGAGATGAATATGTAGATGAAAATGTGTAATGTGTAATGTACCTATGTATACTTAATGTCTGATGTGGTTTTGTTTAGTGTTATGTATAGGTAATAGTTAGAAGCTATCATGCTTTCCGTTACCCGTTAAAATTAAAAGTGAAGTTAGAGAGAGGTGATGGTATGATGAGATGAAAGCTATGATCGTATTCGACAAAAAGATCATCACATGAAAACCTCAAACACTGTCGTGTCGGGTAAAGATATCTATAGAAGTGAATGTTTTTCTGCACATTATGTAGATTTTAATGGCGATGAATATTCCAAATGCTTAATCTCGCCTCATCTTTGTCTCTCTCATATGTGGATACACCGTACAGCATGTCAGTCACATGCAAGAGCAGAGAGGATAGAGACAGAGGGAGAGAATAAATCGAGACGACGACATAATATTTGCATACTGTTTGAGCCATGGTTTTTGTAGAGGAAACAAGGAAATGTGCAAGAGATGTGTAGGCTTAAGAGAAAGAGGAAATTTGCATGAGTTGCGGTCAACCTGTCTCTTCTTAAGCTATAGCTTTTGCTCCGTTTCCTTGTCTAGTTGCCAAAAAATAAACCTTTGCTCTATCAAACTGACTCGCACAATGTGTGTGTATGTTCCTTGTACAATTTTCATTATTATACTTGCCAGGAGCAATAAAATGTAGGAAAAGGTATGAAGTAATGCAAATGAGTAGATATGTATACATGCAAAGGATACTATTGTTCCAGCACTAGTGTTATCTTGCATTATAAGGGAAGAAAGTGGCGAGGATAAAAAGGTGAATCCCTTTGACCTGATGGGATTTTGTTAAATGCATATTTTCTCTTATGGGCAGAGAGAAAGTGTGGAGAAGGAATTAGATTTATAAAGACTGAAAGATGATGGTGAGAGTTCAAAAGATTATGATGGTACACGTATTGCGCTGTATTTCGTGTCCCTGTTTCAACAGGACTGGTTTTCGTTCTGTGTGTTTTATTCATATAATAGGATAAAACGTAAGTATGGCGATTGGAGGTGGTGATAGTACAATTGTGTTTGTGTGAGGGTCGTTTTGCCCAGGTGGAAATGACTTGCAGGCATGTTTAAAACAAGTTATTTAAGAAACTTGCAATAAAATGGTTAAAGTTAAAGAAGGAAAATGAATAGAGTTTTTAAAAATTTCCTACAGTATAATTAAAGAATTATGCTGGCACTGTGGTATTTAAACGATTCAAACTTGTCTCTGGTAAAAATAAAAGAAAGTTTGTATTTAGAAATGAAAGCGAGATGAGAGACGTGAGAATGAGAGTATGCCTGGGACACGAATTATATCAGTTACATTTTAAGAGACGACGGCACACGTCAAAAAACTTG
The DNA here is from genome assembly GCA_027744375.1 of Orchesellides sinensis. Taxonomy (NCBI): domain Eukaryota; kingdom Metazoa; phylum Arthropoda; class Collembola; order Entomobryomorpha; family Orchesellidae; genus Orchesellides; species Orchesellides sinensis. The sequence goes on along the minus strand of JAHZNG010001941.1, from coordinate 38,563 downwards.
TGAGCGTTTTTAGCTCTACGCACTCATTTTTGATAAGTTGATGAAAGAAGAAGATGAATTACATACGAGTTCACCTTTATACGCTAAACTTGTTATCGTAATATATTTAAGTTATCGTGAGTATTTATATATATAAAAGTAATAGAGGCATATCGAGAGGAAATAGAGCGCTAAAATAGGGTTCTTGACTTGTTTCATCTCTTGAAGATTAATTTATAGGATGAATGAAATGAATTATATTAAGCAAAAAGTGAAGAAGAGTGAAAGTAAGGCGGGGGGCGAGAGGTGAAGAAACCTTGCCAAGAAGTTGGAAAAACCATATTATGTACGTTTTTTCTTTTATCCGCATCCACTCTTTCTGTTATGCTGCACTACATAATATTGCATAATATATATCATACTCTTCGTATATTACCGTCATACATAGGTAATATAAAGACGCCACTCTAAAAACTCGACTTGCAAACCTATAGGGATTGACAATGGGAAGGTGTTGTCACTGTCACGTCTTCTCGTTTACTCAACTCTCAACACGATGAGAACCTCATGACGGTGAAAGGAACACGAGAGGGGTGAGAATATGAGCACCTTTTTGTATCTCTTTCTCTCTGTCATATATGTGCCATCACAAGAAAAACTCAACAACGAGAGAAAGTTAACTGATATAACATCATGTTATGTACGTACGTAATGCATATACTCTGTTGTTTCTACATTTTCACTTTGCTGCGCCGCCTAAAAGTCACTCTAAGTGCGAGTTATCAAAAACTTTTATCTCTCATCCTCCTCTAAGCTCTCACTCTCCCCGTCTCAAATTAAATCTTGAGAAGCTGAGAGATAGAGGCTGAGGCGACAGTAAAAAAAAGTTTTGAGAGAGAGAAAGGGAGTCTGTTCTTAAAATACAAGTACACATTGTCATGTGGGATAACTTGTTTTCATTTTCTCCACATAAGACAAAAGAGAAAACCCTTGTACCGCATTATATAAATATACAACCGCCGTTCATCGCATTCTTTACTTTTCTACTGCTCTCACCTCGCTTCCTGTCTTCTCTTCATCAGAGGAGAGGGAAGTCATGTAAAAACTCTCTGGATCTGGATATACTACATATACAGCAGCGGTCGTCATACATTCCTAGAACGAAAGATAAATCAGAGACCGACAAGATGAATATTATGTGTGTCACTTGACCTCACTTTTGTTCCACTTACGCTACCCATCTCTCTCACTCAGCCTCTAATGCTAAAGTTAGCCAGAGAGGAGGGAAACAGTCAGTCAACATACGTATTATCCATCTTCTCTTCTGCCATTTGACACTGTTACAAGAGAGAACTTGACAAGATTTTCACTTCTTTCTCCAATTTACAAAAACTTAAGTTTGTGTGCTTTCAACATAATACATACTACATACACCTACATATGTACATATATGAACATGCAGGACCTTCTTGACTTTTTAAGTCACTTAAAATTGTAGTTTCAGCTCATTTTCACCACTAGAGTGGTTTATAATGTAGTTTGTATGTTCACACGTATGTCTAAAAAAATATCTAATAAAAACAAGCACATACACAGGTTTTACGAAAAAAAAGTTTAAAACTTCAAAATCAGGTTTGTTTAAAACATACAATGAAAAAACAAAAACTTCTTGTTTTGCTACTCTTTGTTTTCCTTTTATTCTTTTTACTTGACTCTAGTTTCACGTCATTGCATCGTATATGCACTGCATTAGACTTCGATGTCCTTTTATGTCCCAAATGTAAGCAACACTTGTAAGCATTTCAAGGCTCAAGTCTCTCCGGATGGTGCCCGTGAGTCCTTGATGTTTTTATAAACTAAAACGTCAAGTTGGATGACATGACATTTCAGCATTCTCTAAAATTGCACTGTTTGCCTTTATTGCATTTGTAACTCGTTTTGCTGGTGTTTTCTATGTGCACATTTTATACCTGGCCTTCAAAATGTTGAAAACCCATTATGCAACATTGTGGTAATTTGCAATTGCAAGTAAAGTAAACCTTTATCGTTTACCTCAACCTTGTTTCTTATTCTTGGAAATACATTAACATCCCAGACTACACAGCATCAATCAAACACACGCCACGAACAACTCATGTATTTATTTATTTAACAGCAAATGATGTGACATCCACTTAAGCGGTTCGGAAAATTCCATTCGTATATACCTACAGTATTACTTTGCCAAGTAAATCATCAAAAGGAAGAAGTATTCTCCATAATACAATCTCCTATAACAGCTTTTACTGAGAAAGAATATCCGGGAACGCTTTAGTTATACTTGGAATTTCTACTTTCACATATCCCTTTAGACTAATACAGTGTAAAAATAAGCATAAAGCAATCATCATAAAGCTTGACTAAGTAAGCGGCAGAGATGCACAAGTTATTTATTCGCTTTTAACCAAACCGTTGCCGACGTTTTCCCTGACTTTCTGTTAAAAAAATAAGATAGAGAAAGCACAGAGACAAAGTTTATGTCTGGCTCAGCATCACTCTACTAAATGTGTCTTAAGAATATACAAACTGAAGTATTACATAAGCCGGCATAAAAATGGGGACGAAAAAAGTACACAAAAATACCTACATTTCCCGTCTCCCATGCTTCCATGCTTTTTTCACTAATAGTACCGCATTACATCAACACAACTACACACTTTCCCAGAAAAAACTGGTATCATCATCACTACCACTACCATCATCATCAGAGTGTACATAACAGGCCAAAAAAGTTTTTTCTTTCGGCATCAACAACATCAACACAGCATCATATCATCCCATCCCTTGAGCATATACAGCTAAGCAGGAGTAACAGAGGCATCATCGTCATCATCAGTCGCATTACATGTATTATGTGTGAGATATGTATACATATATGTTTCACTCCTTAGTAAAAAAAACATACTATTGGAAACTTGCTTTCTACATGTGTGTGTGTATGTGACGACAAGGACACGACGGCATCAGTGAAAGAGGGGAAGTTGTAAAAGTTGTGAGGAAAAAAACTGGGTGCTACTGCCAAACTTGTATGCATGGGTGAAAAGCAGAAAAAAATGATGGGAGAAAGCCTTGATGGGATTACATTTTCAAACATCAAACTTTTTTTCCTTGAGCAAACCACTACCAAAACGAATGACAACGCCACTGCTACCATCACCACCATCATAACATATCAGATGTAGTTTTTTAGTATTATATAATAAAATATATGAGAAGAGGGAGGAAAAAGTTCGTAAAAATGTTTCTCTACATCCATAGTGGTATCGGGACGAATACAGTAAAAAAGCTCTTGGATCACCACGTGTGTATTAGAATATCTGTGAAAAAAATTTATGTAATAAGGATAAGAAAATGTGCATATATTTACTTTAGGATGCTTTCCCTTTCGTTGTTGGTTGTGCTAAAAGAGTAAATCGCGATGCGTTGTTAAGCGCGTGATACCACGGCACACTACGGTAAGAAAGCGCGATTGGATGTCGTGGCATTATGGCATATCACTTCATCGCATATCATATTTTGTCATTTGACTCTCTCTCACACACAACGCTTTCTTGCACGATTTTTTTTCTTTTACTCGTTGACTGGCATTTCCTGTTTGTGCTGTCGTCCTTTTTATTTTACCATGAAGGAAAAATTCTGGCTTCACACTCTTTTCACCAGACCAAAGCTTGACAAGAATGTTTGTGTGTACGCAAATGTATGTTGGCGCTCTTAGTTTTCTCTCTTGCATGATATATGCACTTATACTCTCTTTTTGGGTGAAAGCTGTGAAGTTTTGGTTGTGATATGCTTCCAATGACATGACTTGGTTTTTTGTTGTTGCTTGGCTGACTTATTGGGTTATGGTTTCCTATCTTTATTCTTAGGCAAGGCCTTTTCACTCCCGACATCATGATGAGAGAACTTTTTTCGTTGCGGTCCAGAAATCATATTACTTACACGGTTTTATATTGCTTATTGATCACAGCACCCGTATAAATGTACTAGGCTAAAAGAAGAGTAAAATTGTGTCAGGAGGAATTGGAAAAGAAAGGGAGGAAGCGAAAACTGTGTATTTATTGTTGATTGTGCGTGAGCGTATAAAACGGCGGTGGTGGTGCTAGTATTGTCAATCAAAATGAATTGGAAAAGATAAGTGTTTTCTTTATTTTGCGCTCTGCTTATCTCACCCATTCCGGGTCTCTTTAAGAGAAATACGTATAGAGTTAATCAAACCCTGTAAAAAAACTCCTGAGAGGAGAGTAATAGGCATCTCGCACACACACACACACACACACACAAACCACTGTGCTACTATCATCATCCTCAGCATGATTGCAAAACTATCAAACGTCAGCTTTAGCTATCCAGCCTGCACGCTAAGTGGCCAACTGCTGTGTGCAATGAATGAAAGCTTTGCACAAGGTTTTTAGCCGATTTTTATTACCACCAAAAAACCACATTGAGACTATATACATCCAAGCATGCATGTGTGAACCATACTGAAAACCGTATGCCTTTTAGAAAAAAAGGCTTGCTTCTGGGTTTATACCAGTATAGTAGTTGTAAAAGCCCGTCACAAAGTTTACTTTTATTTTTATTGCTATTTCCAATGCACAGAGAGACCCAGCAAGAATCAACGACCACAGTTGGGAAAAAGCGGATACGTTTTTTCCTGATAGTATTTTCATTTAACTTCATTTTCTTCTGGCGTATCACAAAAAGACAAGACGAGAAGAGTTGAGATTGTTTACTTTGGGTTTACAGCTTGAAAGCTGGAACATGAGCTGAGCGCAAAAAGAGTATGATAAGGTGTTTTCCCTTGTTTACTTTTCCAGTTTCTCCAGAAAAAAATTTGCTTGCATGTCTGGACATAGTATAAAAGAAGAGTACATAGTTAATACTCATGTAAAATAAAAGTAAACCGGTTTTCCTTCTTGAGAAGAAAAGGATTAGACTTTACTTTCCCTTTTTTGTGTGTTTGTAGACAGGATTCTAGACGAAACAATTTTCTTTTTTTAAATACGAACAGAGAGGCCCTTTGCTGATTTCAGAAATAAGTAGGCTCAACAGTAATACATTGCTTCTTGGTAAACTCTCAGACTAGAAAGTGGAACGGGGATCGCCTTTTGCTTGTATTTTATTAAAGAACTTGAATTTTAAATTACACTCTGAATTTGTGTTGCATTACTGCGCAAAAAGCATATAGCACCCCTGCAGATTTCAATGTGAAAGGGCAATGAATTTTTTGTAACATTTATTTATACAGAATGCATTGCATATTCTAAAAAGTCTCGTTTTGAAACGAGATGGGAGTAAAATTATGTTTTGGTTTTTGGACAACTAGGCTGGGAGGGAGTGAATGCACTTAATAGCTTTTAACCACCACCATCATCATCATCATCACGCGCGATATTTATAATGTATTTTATATTTTAATAGTTTTTGTTGTTTGAGAAGAGTTAAGCGGTTTTCACGCAGTGAATACGCAAAAGCCGGCACATTTTGTCTTTTTAGTGAATGAAGGACAAATCGGAAGAAAAGTAGTTTCCCTTTTCCCTCTCCCTGTCGCTATAAAAAACTAAGCGAGACTGTATGTATTTTGTACTTGAATTTAGTTTAGTTTGTATCACTGCTCTCTAATGATGATTATATGGTTGTCTTCTGGTAGCTTTATAGTTGGTAGTGATCTAAAAGTTTTTAAATACTATTAAAGATTCTTAGTTTGAGAATATAAAGCAGCATCCTATGTCTGCTTTCTTCTTTTGTTTGTCTTATCCCTCATGCTCATAAATATTAATAACACTAGGAAAAGAGAAGAAAATAAGGCTATAAAATTTGTCTTAAAAGAAGCTTAAATACTTTTGCCTACATCTAGACCTTCAGCCACTGTTTCTCTTTTTCACACAACACATTCACAGAGATATTGGGATGTAATACGGCAAACTTAAACTTGGTTTTCCTTTTATACTAAAGTCTGTTTTTCTTCTTGTCTCTCAAATGATGTTGACAGAGACGGAGAGCATAAAGGAAAAGCCAAGAGTCGTCATAAACTTATTGCGTACAATAATAGCGCTTAAATGTGTGCGTAAGACTATTTTCCAAGTTTTAATTGTAAACTGCCTCAAGCAAGTTCATTCAAAAAAGTAGTTGTGCTCTTCGTTCAGTCCAGAAAAATAATACTTTTTCATTTACGGCTTTCTCAGAAGTCGTTATAAAAAGACTATACCATTAAAATGGTTTAGCTTCTTGTTGTATCATAGCACATGTTTTGAAAACGAAAGAAATAAAAAACTTTTTTTTGCAAGTTTAGATTTTTTCTTATACTTTGACAATTACTTTACTAAAAAGAATGGGAAGAAGAAGGGCAAGAAGCACAATCTTGAATTTTCTTTTTTGAAAGGGAGGATGCTCCATTTTTGACAGCAACTCCTGCTTTTTTGTTTGATTTTTTCCTCTCTCTCTCGCTCCTCCGTCTTTTGCAAAAAAAAACTTATAACAATAGTTTTTTAAAAGACTAATAATATAGAGCATTCTCAAGGACTAGAACATGTCTCGTCCAGATCGAAAAGTGTATGTGATATTACGGTATTTCTTTCTTGTTCAATTTTCCACTTTCTCCATGGTGGAATATAAAGAGCGAAGTAAGTTTTGATAATTTGTTAATACCAAAAATTGCTTTTGGCATACTACTCATCCTCCCAACTACTTTTTACAGATAGTCTGGTTCTGCTCGCCTTTTTCTTGGCTGTTCATTGGGATACTTGTGGAGGCCGAGAGAAAGTCTTAAAAATTGTTTTAATTAAAAGCAGTCAATACATGTTTGCTTTGACTTAAGAAGGCGAGTCAACCCAACAAGTCAAAAACTGTAAAAGTATACATCAATTTTGTAGATAAGTGGTTTCATAAAGTCTGCAACGTAAACTAAGCTCAATATATCTGTTAAGTAAATGCATGTATGAGCTGACGTGTGCAAACAATTTTCTTCTTGTTTGACACTTTTTTATCGAAAAATTTTCCCAGGAAAGTACAGTATAAGCAGCTTACTGCCAAGACCGGCATTCACATGCTTTTGTCTTTAATATATTACTATTTTGTTTTTATTAAAATAAAGTATCATGCGAAACTTCAAAAACATACATTTTTTAGAGTAAATTACATAGTTTTGGGTGAATGCTATACTAACTTTTTTCGCTTTTGGGTAGCAGTGGGTATATGCAATCAAGTGTGGAATTGACAGGTTTTAAGTTGCTGTTTTGAATGAGAAGTCCATTAGAAATTTAAGGTCACCAGCAGAAAATGAGAAGAATCTAAAACTCTTTTGCTTATAATCAAACTAAATATTTCAGTTTTAATTGCCATTTTGTTGAGCCATACTTGAATGAGAAGTCCATTAGAAATTTAAGGTCACCAGCAGAAAATGAGAAGAATCTAAAACTCTTTTGCTTATAATCAAACTAAATATTTCAGTTTTAATTGCCAGTTTGTTGAGCCATACAAACTCTTCTGAAATTATGTTTCTTTTCCGTATTAATTAGGAAATTACCTATGTATACTGTATGCTCTTGGCATATCGTCTACCAGCATGTCACCCTATTAAACCTACGCTAGACATAGATTGAACTACTAAAAATTACAGCACAATAAATATTTAGCGATATAATTACAATTCCAAATCAAATTCAACTGGCAAAATCTTGAATAAATTTACAAAATGTATTTGGTCGACCAAGGTCAACCTCACCTGCTTCATGGCCTAGCCAATATAAATTCCGTCAGTTCTGAAAAGTTTTTACATAATACAGTTACAAATATAAACTTTGACAAAATAGTTCTTCTATTCAGGCATAACTACCGTAAAAGGAAAATAGTTGTAGAAAACCATTTACAGTAATTACATACCTGTCGGACTATTCTGCACTGTTCTACGTGCTGAGACGAAGTTAAATTGACACACGTGCCACACTCTTAATGCATTTTAGGTTCGGTAAGTAGGAGCTGAAAAGGCAGTTACAGTTTCAAGATCAAATCGGTTGTAGTTTTTTGTCCTCAAACCCTGTCCTCCGTCACCTTTCAAACCTATTAAACTCCAATTATTTTACAGATACATTTCCTACCTTGTGGAAGGTTTTATACGTACAGACAGACAAAAGGGTTTACCTTTTTTTATCTCATTTATTTTTACGGTATCCCTCCGTCATCCCTTTACAAAGTACATCCTTTAAAAAATACGAAGGATCAACACTTTTATACTTGTGTACATATCTATTTATTTTAGAAAAAGATCAATACAATTTTATGCCGTTTGCCTTTCCTTTGCCAAAGCATTTTCCTCTTACCTGTGTGTTGGTTATACCTCATCATCAGTCGTAAAAGTGTATACTGTTCTTGCTTACACTACCAGATCCGGAAACATTTTCCTTTTTATGGCCCTTCTTTTTATAAAAAAAAACAAACGAAGTAAGCTATTTTGCGTAGCAAGCCAAAACTAAAAAAGTTTTCTAGAATTTACACTACATCTATTTAGGCAAAAGAGACTTTGGGAGCGAGATGAATAAAAAAGTAAGATGTATATTGGCTCTTTTACGTCTTGGCATGTGCCATTTCATTTTTTTCTTCAACTGTTTTACCACACCATTTACCGTTCTCTCCTGTGTATCCCTATACAATGTGCTAGTCACACGTTGAACGCATTCATATTGAAAAATTAGCCATCTTCCGTTGGAAAAATACCCTTGAAGGAGTTCATGTACTCTACGCACTCACTACGTTATCTGGAGACAACAACATTTCGGTTGGGCATTTTTTACTCACTCTTACTTACTTCTTACTTCCTCCTTTAAGCAAACTGCTTTTCCTCCTCCAAGTAAAAATTATTGTAGTTTCTCGCTTTTACTCATGCTTTAAAAGACTTCTTTTGTTGAGACGGATACATTTTTAAGGGCTCTTATTTTACCTTCAAAGAAAAATATAAACTTTTCCCGGAACGCAAGTTCAAGCCCAGTGTAGTTAAGAAGAGGAAAATAGGAGAAGAGCGTGGTAAGTAGCCTTCTGGGAAAATAAGTAGCTCCATCAGCACCATAGCAAGCCTTTACAATAATATTATATATATGAACCAAGCCTTATGACCATAAGACGACGACGATGATGATGATTGTGGTTCAAGTAAAAATATATCCCAGCAACTTTTTTCCCACACGTGTCAAAGATAAATAGTCGGATGTCTGTTGGACTTTTTTATATTTTTTTCTGGCTTTCTCCATTCTTACGAAAAAAAATTCTGGTTGATGCATGCCACATACATTTATTTCCTGTCTTAGAGAGACCATAATATGTACGTGTGCATTGACGCAACTTACCAAAAAATGTATATTTCTCAACTTGGAATTTTTTCTCCTTTTTCTTATGTGCTTTATTATCATTAACAGTTGCGGTGCGCATACACAAACAAAAGGTTGTCGTATGGGAGAAGAAGAGGATGGTACATGGGCCATTACGCTACAATGCAAAAGCTCATTTGGTCAGTTTACGATCCGAGTGTCTCTACAGGACACACGAAGAAACAAAAAAAATACCTACGTATTTCTCTTTTATTTATGTCCGGCTCCACTGGTCCTAAGCTAAGGCCACTGCTGGTGTATGGTGTGTGCACTCATGTTTACACGCACGCATGACTGTGCAGCAGTAGTGAACATTGTCCACCAAAAATAGTAAAAATTACCACAAAAGTTTATATTTACTATCAGTACGTAAGAAAGACCTTACTAGACGTACCTACGTGTAAAAAAGAGAATGGATGACTTTTTTTGTGTATTTTTATTTTTATTCCTCTGTGTCTTTGTATTGTGTCCCTTTCCCCAACATTTTTTTTCTAAATACTCGCTGTTTTACACGGTGATGTGATGTTGATGCGTCTCTTCTTAGTTTTTCTTTTAAATGATTGCACCCTGATGGTGGGAGAAAGGCAACATACAATGGAACAACATGACATCAGTAATTTTTATAAATATACTGTGAAGACGATGAAATACACGGATATATAAAGCATGATAATATCCACATCGACAAAACTTGGTTTTGCTTTTTTCCATCGACTTTTGTGGTGTGTAACCCTACGATAGCAAAGCAAAGTTAGTTTCGCTACGTAAGAGACAATTTTCTTTGGCTTTTTTCAGGAAAACTTTTTTTTTCTTGCGATTGGCTTTGACTTGGCTTTCTCTTCTTTTGGGTTTGTACTAATGCCAATAGACAAAAAATTTAAGCCAAATGCGTACCACCGGTTTTTTACTCCTCCAGCTACAAGAACTGTGTGTGTACACAAGTTTGCAATCAAATTCCACATTTCATCCCACTCCCTCTCGTTATTTCGCCAACAACAAAAAATACAAGAAAGAAAAAGATTTTTTCTTTCGTGATATCTTTTTAGTCTCGTGCGAGGATAAAGAATCCATGAACACACATATTTCGAGAGAAAGATAAAAACATACACAGAGTGTATTATAAAAACGAAAACGTGCGTATGTATTTCTCTCCCGGCATTATATCGCCTGGCTGGAAGGCATGCAATCCGCGTACACTGCGTAGCATTCATTCATTCGTTCATTCAATCAAACTGCGTTTCTTTATGTTGTTGTGGCTTCGTCTTTGCTCGTCCCTCATGTAACTCTTTTCACTGTTTTTTCTATACAAATAAATACCTCAGAGAAAAAAGAATTTTTCTTGTGGTGGTGGCATCATGGCATGCCACGAACCCATGCACCCTTTCTCTTACAGAGAGATGGAGAAAGTATTTTGAAAACAGTCTGAGAGCCTCCAAGTGAAATGCCTTGCTCTGCCAATGAACCTAGAGTTTTTATTTTCGCAACTTGATACATTACATTCCACTTTTTATGACCATTATATTATTATTACATACATTGGGAGACTTATTGAGACTCTCGTCGTGTCACACAAAACACATCAGTTTCTGTGGTGGGCAGAGGCAGACACGTTGCAAGGAATTTTTTTTCCTTTTTCTCTGCAGAACAACTAGAAATAAAAAGAAAACAGATGTCTGCATAGATAGATGGATGGACTTATGTATGTATGTATATGTTATGTACGACTATGATTGTAGATTGGATACATATCAGTCAAGGCAGCCAGTTTCCTTCGAGTGGTTGGCTTAAGACGTTTTTCCTTATGGTTCACCTTGGCTAGTAAAATGCGAAAGAAAATAGTTTTGGGCTGCGAAATGCCGTTTTCTTCTGGGCAAATAGTTGTTTTCTTGGGTTAGCGAGAAGAGAAGGAAGGAATAAGAAAGGAAAGTCAAGTCATAAAAATCACGATCTTATTTGAAAAGAAAGCAGAGTTTCACAATAACACTAAATTTTGCCAAAGTTAAGGGTGTGTGTGTATCCATTCAATAAGTTATATAGCAAAGTGTACCGATGAACAGACGAGAGAAGAAAATGAAAGGGAAACAAAGTTTTTGTGAAAGCCAAAGTCATTTCCTTCACGAACACAATGGTGAAATGTAGTAATACGTATATGCTACAGTAAAGCCCATTAAATTTGTGTAGATGAAGACATTTTTTGTTCATTTTCAGTAGCACGCAACAAGATGATCAATGAAAAGTCACTTTTGAAGTTGCATACCTTTATTTGTATACATATCGTATTTACGTATATATGTTTCTTTGCATCTTAATTAAACACAGTCGTCTCTCTGATTATATCATCTGATTTTCTGGAGAAAACTTGTAATTCATCACCTGCTTCTCCTACTGCTTACCCAGAACTGTCTAACAATAGAAATGCTAATGTAGGACGTAAAAAAAGAAAATCCCTTTGAAGCAATACACTTGCACGTAGGTATTTTGATTGAGTAAAAGTAGGCCTTGGATAGTTTGTATCACTATTATTAATGAAACAAAATAGTTGTCAGGTTGTCAGTCAGCTTTTAAAACGTGTACGAATAACTACATATATACTTTCACCTACTTTCTCTCTCGCTCTTCTTCATTGTCTTACTTTTTCCTACTCGTTAAGTAAGACACAAGAGTGTCTGGGGTAGTCCGTAGTGGTTTCATTTGAAGACGTCTCAAATTCCATTTCCCTTGTTAGTTAACAAACACACTCTCTTCTGCTGATGAAGAGAAGTGGAAAATGGTGATGATGAGTTTACTTCTTTTGATTGTTATTTTCTTTCTATAGTAGTCTCTCTTTCCTCTCAATATACTTTGTGTTACAAGCAGACTTCGACTGACTTCATCACAGATGTATAAATAAAGAGGCTTTAGAATTTAAACTTTTTTTGGAAAGTTTTCCTAGAATGAGTCTTTTTATTTTCTTTCCATTCTAAGTATAGCCATATATCCTTTACATGTATTATACATAGTCAATAGATAAATCTACTTTCTCCCAATCTCTAATTTTTCTTCGTTTTTGGCATTGACTGGAAACAACAAAAGGAGCAGATGAAAAACTTAGGTGAATAAAAGTTTGTTCAGACAAATAATTTAAGCAGGCATTATATGTGCAAACATGCATACGAAAAATAATACGGCAACTTGAATACAACTCACTTCTCCTTGGGAAAATTTTTCTTCTTTAATACCTAGTCGAGGAAATTCGATAATGCATTTAAATTCAGCTCATCACCTTCACCAACACTTTTACATTATAAAAATAATGGAATTATTTCTCACTAATTACTCTGACAGAGTTTTTTCATTCATTTGGATATTGGTAATTTTACTTCACAACGTCACTTCTTCATGAAACGGAAACTCTGTTGAATCGTTGCTGGACTGGACAACAGGAGGGGTTAATATTCTCATATTTGTAGTATGTAATCATTAATTTTCATTAAGCCAAAATAAATGTCATGCGTATTTGTTCTATATATGCACACAACACACTTCTTGTTGTAACATTCACACTCTAATAATGTATATAAAGAGAATGTGTCCAAATATGCAGATATACCGGAAATGTTCGTAAGCTTCCTCTCTCTCATCGTTTCCGGCAATTTTTTTTCCTGCTAGGCGAAAAGATTGCGAATCACAAAAACGGTAGTGAAAGCTACAAACTGTCTCGGGACATTAACTTTACTTCCACATATACTATTTTGAAGGAAGAAACTAAGTACAACTTTTTTTTGCCTCCGAAAGAGGAAATGCCTTCGCGGACTGTGGTGAATCCACTCTGTTTACATTTTATGTAGAGTTTACACCTTGCCGACGAATTTCCTATATTTTGCGTTCTTTCCCCCTAGACTACTTAAATGTGAGTATGAGTATTATGTGTACACAACAATTTTTTCTCGGAAAGTACTTTTCCTGTTGAAAATATAAGTCCCATTATGTAAGAAATTTAAGTGGCGCTTTTCTCCTTGTCCCTACGTATGTCTCTGCAAAAAAATACGTGACAAGATCATTTCGACAGTGAGAAAAAGCAGAAGCAAACAAGCTTAAGTGGGACAAACCAACAATACGGCGTAAGGAGAAGAGTGCAATAGTACAAACAAAGTGAAAGCTTGTACATAGTAAAAGATTATACCTATAGGTATGTGGAGGTATTAAATGTTCAATAACAAATTCCTCTGAATCTTGAATAAAACGAGAGAAACACATTCTCATCCTTTTGTCCATTGAAGTGAAAAGTGGATTTGCAAATATTTTCCGAGAGAGTAGAAAAATGCTTGAAAATCTATACAGATCTCATACATATGTACATCCTCATGGATCTCATTTCATGCAGATGAATGCATACAAGTGTTATGTTGATCGAAAGGATTAGAATTGAGTTTCTTGTCGAGAGAGAAGGGCTTGCGCTACTGCAGTTTTAAAAAGGAAGTTGGTCAGTAGAAACATGTTACAAGATGGGGAACTGCGTATCTTGTAAAATAATCTTGGGAGACGATAAAATGTATAAACTTTTTATATATAGACCTATAACCTCCCATTAAATTCCATTAAAAGGCACCGCTACTGGTGCACTGGGTTTATTATACAGAATCCATTGAAAAAAACGGAGCAATTTTCTCAGTGAAGAAAATCATTTGCTCGTTTGGGGAAGGCGAAGAAAAAAACCGGAGGGGAGAAAGTAAATATTTGTTGGAGAGAGAAAGCATTTGAGCTAGCCATGCCAGCCCATTTTCAACATAGACCTTGTGTTTAAACGAGAAAATGGAGTGTCTTGTATCAGCTTGCTTAATCGATATCACATTGCATCCATAATCATAAAAGTTGTTGGGAAAGAAAATAAAAAAGAGTTGTTCCCTTCCACTTTCCCTTTTTACTTGGAGAGAGTTGAAACGTTCAGGATCATTGAGATAGGGAGGAGAGTGTGTATTTATTACAGCGTTTTAAGGAGAAAAGCTTAAATGCGTAACACTTTTGTTACACACTTACCAATCCATACAAACTCTATCCCGTTCTATAATATAAAAAAATCGCGAAATAGAACTCCTGCTTAAATCTATTTTCGCAAGAATAACCACACCTTCAAATTCGTTTCCTTAAAACAACTTTCTAACGCTAGAATCATATGAGATCTGATGAAAATGTTTTCTTTTTTCCATAGTCCAGCCGCAACCATGAAAGTGGACGAGAAAGTAAGTTGATCACGTGATCAAGACTGAACCGGAACAGGATATCGCAAGATATTCAAATGACTTTGAGACGTACGATTTGAAATGTATTCATTAGTGACGTAAACTCAGGCATGTGCCAAGACATGTGAAACGTTTCAGTTCTGGCAAATGATATCCTGCACACATGTCAAGCATACTGATTCCTAGCTTTGCTTGATAATAAGTCAGAAGTCACGTTACCAGCCTGCTACTATCTGTAGCTAAAACAAAGCAGAAAAACTCGAAGTGAAGTATTGACGTTATTATCATCATCCTGCTCCCAATAAGCACACGCTTCCTGTTTCAGCTTAAGAATAAACACATGAGAGGAAAAGCAAACTAAAACCAATTTGCGTGTACCTGCCCACCTTGTACTGATCATCAAGTATTCCACATTGAAAAATTAAATCTCTTCCTATGATTTCCCTGTCTACCGTTGATCGTACATGAACAAAGTAGGAGAAAAGCCATTTCCACTATTTTAGGAAAGTGAACTTGCCAAAAAAACTTACTCTTTCCTTCCGGTGCCCATATCATATCATCATCATCAACAACAAGAATCTATACAAGAGTATGCGTGCAAAAAGCAAAACAGTGTGTGTGCTTAAATGCTAAAAGAAACTAAAAAGCCGGAACAAATCTCAGCATGTGTTACTTTCATCTCACAATATCTTATCATGATGATGATGATGATGACCAACTCGTCTAGTTTTTTTCCAAAACTACAACAAACTCATCGTGATTGCCAATTGAATGAGTGATTGGGCTACTACTCTGAACAAATATAATATAGGTATTTTATTTTCATTTCTTTTTTTCTTTCGATATCATACTAGTTTTTCTTCTGGCTTTTATACTTAACTCTACTTTCCTCAAATCGAAGTGAAAAAATCCTATAACTTGCGAGATGATATACTTCCTCTGCTTACTCTTAAGCATGAAAAAGCATCTGGTTAAGTAGTGCACGTACTGTGTACAACACGAACACAGAGAGAGAAAGTAGAGGAAAACTCATTTCCCTCCTCGTCCTACTAGTAAAAAAAAGAAGATCACCGAAAAAATCCTTTCTACGTCTCGAAGGAACCTTTCCCAACTACATTCTACTAGTTCTTGAGGAAATTGGCATTTTCTACTCTTTTCTCTCCTACAAAAAAGAAACCAATAAAAAACTTGGTTCACTAGTTACTTATAAACTTAGTGACTCACTGACTATTACATTACATTGGCTAGCTACCTACATGTATATACACCTTCAGGAATCGCACACTGTGACTCAAAATGTCTGAGTGAGCTACTAAATGCTACAAGTTGTACGAAAAGGAGAGAAAGTGCGTCGTCTTCACTCTTCTCTCCTACTTTCTCTTTCTTTTATTATAGATGCATTTTCCTCCAAAGGATATCAGACACTACTCACTCACGCTTAGAAGGAAAGAAAAGGGAATCTCAAAAAGTAAAGTAGAAAATCAGGTTTGATTCTTTCCCTTCTCGTACATAACTGTAAGGAAACAAGCTTCTATGTGAAAATAACAAGAAAGTAAAGCACACACCAGCTCTAATCTCTGTTTTCCTCTGGACAGATAATAATATTGTACTTCTCTCTTCACTCACACCAGCACGTAAGCAGGCTAATAGAAAGAAACCAAGGAAAAGCATTTCATCATCACAGCAGTTCCAGTTCCAACAATCCTTGTATAAGCATTTCATCATCATCATCATTAGGCAAGTATCATGTAAGGAAAAAAGCTGGCACAAGAAGAGATTTCTACTGAAAAAACAACAAATTCACCGAATAAAGTTTTTTTCCAGATAATACCATCACATCACAATCATCGTTATCATCTGTAGCATCACACCATCATACATGTAACAAACCAGAGCCCACTGCACTGTTTGTTGATTCTCACAGTGAAAAAAAAATCCTTCTGGTTTTTCTCACTGATTTTTACGAAAGAACCATAGAGAAGAAAAAACAAAGTGTAGAAGAGTCATCCGATATCAGATGTTGTTCTGCGTGATGGGATCATCCATGATCCTGCACTATAGACTCCTAGACTCCAATCATAGTGGCAGGATGGGAAGAAAATCAGGCGTCATTACTGCCCTCGCTATTCTACTCACCCTTTTATTAACATCACAATGCCACGGTAAGAGAGAAAGTATATTAAACCCTTTTATTGCAAATCGCTTTCACCCACTATCGCTACTCGCTTTCACAATATAATTCCTAACTTTAACTCATGCATGTATCATTCCATTGTTATCTGTGCAGCTTGTAATCTCTTTGTGCAATATTGCTTCCTTCATGTGCATCCTTGTCAGTAAAAGCTAACCTTTATTGCTATCAACTGCAATTTTCGCATAATGTTACTCACTCATCATCTTCTGCCTGCATTTCTTCTTTATTCCAGAAACGATTCAATGAATTATATGGAATCACAATGCATGCATAATGATCATACTGCCAGTAGGCGGACATAAAGACTTTCTATTTTAAGGCATAATATTGACAACCGTCATCCTGTTCGTTTTGCTCATATACTCCACTGCTTTCATTATAGCAAGATATAAAAAATTGCACATTTTAGGTTATAAATGTACTTTGTACCCCACTGGGAAAAATCATTGATGATGTAATATACACATGAAGATCATTTACTCTCATACTATATATACACTGCAGCTCCCACCACTCAAAGTTTTTGGCACAAACTCCTTAACTAGTAAGATGTGGAGAAAAAATTTGCAGCTTTCACCCAGCAAAGCTTTGCCCTATTTAGGATTCATTCACTAAGTATATAAAAGAGTAAAGAGGAGAAAAGTAAGGAACAGATTTTACCCTTCTTTTAAGATGATCAAGAAATATACTAGCCTTTATTTTTGAAGGTTATATACTTTACTTTTAAATTATGCTTCTCCATGTATATGCATGTAAACCATATACCTATAATAAAAGTGGCTGTTGTTGAAGTCATAGTATAAAAAGAGGAAAAATATGTTTTAAATCGATTCAATGAACTGGTAAGAGGAAAAACGGCTGTATAAAAGGGATCATAAATGCATCATCCTTAATGCGCTGATACTTGGTTTATAAGACTGTGTCTGTGTGTATATACAAATATGGTAGATATGTATGAAAAGAAAAAATGAGAAAGAAGCGCAAATGAGGTACAAAAAAAGGAGCATCTGGTTGTTTGCTTGATGTGCCGTCATCATCATCAACAATATCAAGCCCGATGAGAGTATGATGATATGCTATATTATATACTGCTGTGCTGGGCCAAGGCTCTTTCTCCAGTTTATATAGAAGAGGGCTGATAATGGTGATGTGATGATACGATCATATGCTTTCTGCACTTCACTCATATCATATCCTATCGGGAAAGGTGTTCTTCTAAAAATAATGATAGGTACATTCGTATATATGATATGAAATGCATATAATATTATTATTATCACCATTTTTTTGGGTATGAAACGAGACACTGCTCTCATTCCAGCACATTTGAGAGGATTACTGCTACTCCAGTAGTACCAGTTGTAGAGTACCACTGATATCTTTGTGACCTCTCTTCTTTCTCTCATCTCTGGTTTCTATACTTCTACGTGTAGATATTTACATATATTTTCAAAAATGATCGCAGTAATAATAAGTGTAATCATACTAGAAGAAGGACCGGCTTCATTTTAAAAGGCTTTGCGCAAATAGGACCCTTATCTAATACACTGTTGTTTGCAGAGTCTTGTATGGTAGAACAAGGAAGGACGAGAGGAAAAACGATGCTAATTCTAATAACAATGGGGATGGTAATGATAGCACAGCAGAGAGAGATTTAGTGCTTCTCCTGCAATATAAACTCATCGACATCTTGTATAAAATACGGGGGATATAATATCGGTCCACTCGGTATGGCACACTTGATTTACCCCATGAGATGCATCATCACCGAAACACTTCCCTATCTCGCCTCTCACCTCAGTGATGATGACAACCACGGGCAAAGTTGAACACAATTTTAGAAGCGTTTGTTCTGCCTTAGATTTCTTGTCATCCAATTTGTGCCTGTAAATATAACATGCGCTAGCTTGCTTGTGGGTTCTATAAAGGGAATTGTGAGTGATGCGCGAGTGAATGACATTATGGCAGGGCTGTGTGGAGCAATTAATGAAAAGGATTCTGATTGCACACGGAATTCACGGGAAAAACTAATAAACTAGTAGGAGAGGTGTGTAAAATTGGTGCTATTCCGATTGCGGTTTACGCACTTCATACATATATGTAAATAGTGCATATAACGCTTTATATATTTGTATAGTAATGAAACACTTATTCAAGCAAATGTTATTTATTCTCAAAGCACATTATTATTCAAGCTGGTTTGGCTGGTGTGCAATGTGGGAATTGAGCCTGTCAATATGTGTCCTTCAGAGAGGGATAGGCAATCAGTCATAATGGAAAGCGTGTGTTGTTGTCTTCTTGTCACAGACACATCTAAAACAAAGTTACATTTCATGTCTCCTTCCGAATTCCCACAGCGGACGGACACACTCTGGAAAATATTGAGTAAAATCGAAAAGAAGGACGGACGGCTACATGTGTTAATTTATCTAGAACGTTACGTTTAGCTTGCGTATGTTTCTTCTAGGATAAATTCATTAGAAAGGTTATGCGATGATGATGTGATATTACTATTATGATTATTTTGTTTTATGATGAAAGGCACTGAACGGGAAATTGTAATTTGCTGTGATTGAACAAAGGTGGCAACAAGGGACCACTACACATATGTACATAAAATACATATATACAAATGTACAGTTTTCAAAATCTCTCATGATTTCGTCTGTTGTACCACATCATGTTTATTCAAGCGTGGCAACATATACAATTTCCATTTTATTGGATTGCGACTCGCTCTGAGCGTTTGGGTCTCGCAGAAAGACAAAAAGCACCCCTAAGTTCATACCATATACTCGGCTCTGCCTTTTTTACTTTTATTAAACGCAATGTCCTGTAATGAAGGTCTTCCATGCAAATTCAATATACCTACGTATAGTATTATGCCATCGCAATCATATAAATGTATCTTTTATCATGCATTTTATATGTCAACATACTTTGTGTACTTTAACATTATCATTGAGTCGGTATTGATGAGATAAAAGTAATTTTTAATTAAAATCGCTTATATAGCATAATTCTACTGTAAATGTTTTAATCGCACTCTCTTGGCCAAAAACCGATATTAAATTTAATATCATGAAACAAATGTAAATATTACAAAGTTACGCAGAGAGTAAAATTATTCTTTGGTCTAAAATTGCTGCTTTCGTTTACACTTCAATGGTTACCTTTGTCCGTTTTCTGGACTGTTTACATTTTCGAGAGCTACGAAAGTTCTCCATTTCGGTCATACACGCGCTTTTATGTACATTTTAAGTATGATGAAGTTGTGACACAGAGAAGGAAGTACATGCTTTCCTCTCAATTACGCATTTAACTATATAACATTACAATCATAAGACTCTTTCATGTTTGAGACCATCTGTCAACATTTATTCGAGTGCTTTTAGCCATAATAATGCTGACATAACCTAAATTGTTGGAAGTTTGAAAAAATTCAACCAAAAAATAAATGATGACAGCTAAAAATTGCCGAAATGCCAGTGTGACAAGCTCAAGCCAAATAGTTTCTTAAATTTATCCGATCCTCCTCCCCCACCATCCCGCCGTAGGTGGCAGTGAACATAATAACACGTTCATTATCTTAAACTATTTAGTTGTCCTTTTCGGCTGACCTTTACAAAATCGCCCACAGATCGTCCCACTCCTCTTCCTCTCACAATCGAACATTCATAAACAATTCAAACTTTAGTCTTTAACTTTTACTATGTAAATCCTCGAAAATTATCAGTTTGTAACTTTTCTCACAACCAAACGCAGGCTATTGCCTTGCGGGGTCTCATTTGAACAAATAAACCCTGTTGAAATGGAAACCTTTGTTTATAATAATTTGCAGCAGCATAAATGTGAATTTATATTTCACTAACATCTGCCCATACCGCACCATCACCTCCATCCAGAAATCTTTTCCTTTTACCACAAATATTTTATAGGCCAAACCAAACCAAATATATGAGATTCTGCTATAATATGTATGCATATTTGCTTAGGGATTTACAAACTCCCCCAACAAGTTCCATTTTGTCGTGGTGTCCACCACCGTCCTCGTCCTAAAATCCCAAGCGAGGTAAACATTACTATATTTATTTACTTCTGCTCATGCATGAACACCCCGTGCGAACCAATGTGAATGTAGAGTTCCCAAATATTTATGTCTGCATTGTAAAACTGCATAATCTCTCCCATTTATTTTTTCTGGGCTACATATTTGTCCAATGTATTTAGATATGCTCGCGACTCTGTATGTGTACCTAGAGAGTCTTGCAAAATATCCATCCAACTAAACTCTTACGGAAAAAGCTTATACTATCTGTCTGAAATAATAATAAGAATGAGTGGCTTGGCTATATTTACAGTACACAGTTTAATATCTGAGTTTTTGCGTGTGTTAGTTGAAGTTGTCTATGGTAGAGTTGTTTGGCGAGTATGAATGCACCTTAAACACATACATACGTATAAATTCTAGGTACGTACCAAAAGTATGGACGATTTTGTGTTCTATATGCAAACAAACCTTAATTTTTAGCCAGGAGCTGAAGTCAGCTCGTCGCTTTTACAAACACACACACACTCTCTTTAATTCCAGTAGCTGTAACAGCCGCCAGCAAATTTAATTGGATTTTTGCAAAAGTAAAATAATCGAACGAGTGAGAGAAACGATGAAACGAGGAAAATAACCCTTAATAAAATATTCAATGTATTTTTCCTCATTCGAACTACAGGAGAGCTTAGGATTTTTTAGCCAGTGTGTGTTTAGGAATCGATTACAGTCTTCAGAATCGTGTCCACTTGTAAATATGTATTTTTCGTATATGCATACACAAGAATTTATACAAGACTTTCACTACTGCTGAAAAGGGGAAAATGCTCATCAACTTTGCGAGCAAGTTTCCACTGTTTTTTAGGCTAAAAGCACAAAAAGAACGAAGGAGTGTTAATAGCAGCCCTCTCCCTTTGACGATCCATTATTATCCTTTTTAATGTGCAAAACGGTGTAGTGATGGGGGCAGTAAATATTGTAACAAGAAAAAAACCTCGCATCGCCCACAGAACACAGCGTGTGCTCTCTCAGTTATGGTGACAAGAAAAAGAAGGTATAAAAAACGGAAAAATGGATGCGACAGGTTTTTTCTCTTTTTTTCTTAAAAATACTGTGAAAATGCACATGTGTCCTTTTCCTCTCCTTCTTGCTTCATTCATTGAAAAAGCATTGTGTAATGGGTATGCATGTATGTTGGCTGTAGGGATAGGGTCATGATATGCTGGGATAAATATTATGGCTCTTGTTTCTTGCATAATAAAAAAGGAGTATGTGTATGTGTCTGTTTGTATGTGTAGTCACGAGGGTGTCATGAAAGTTAAGGAAGCAAGTAAAGCGGAAAATCTGCACAAAAGAGCTCACACCTTCAGGGAGATTTATTAACGGTTGCTCTAGTGCATAACAAACAGGGACAGGTTTTAAGCAGCAACCCATCCAATTTTAACCGATGCACACAAATGTATGTATGTACGTATTTTAGATACATTATATAATGTGGTGGTGACGATGATGTTGAAACCATCATGCAGTTTGCTTTCACCCAAGCTCATGGAACAGTAAGCAGTGACCAGAAGAAGGCAGAAGGTTTTTTTTTACTTCAGAAGCTACATTTTGAAAAAGGTTTTTTTCTGGTGTTGTTGTAAAATGGCGTGAATGGAAGACATTTGGAGAAATAAAGGTGGCTTCTTCAATTACTATGCTTTGCCTTATCTCTTCTCTCACGCCCGTAAAACAAGGATTGAGGTGTATTTATTGTTGGTGGCTGGTAATGGCCTTGATAAAAAAAACCGCGTTGAATTTGTATACCTAGAAGAGCGTGGGCGGGATGATCAAGCTACTGCAGCAGTATTAGTATTGACATGCGATTAGGTATTTATGCTTTTAGCAAATTTTCAAACTTTCAAAATTTAGCATCAGCATAGGTATACTCCCGTCATTTTCAAAATAAACCAGCTTAACGAAAGTTTTAATGCATTCGTTGTTTTTGCATAGAGAGTCTTTAAAAAGTCTTCGAGCTTACACAAGGGGAATTTAATTTAC
This sequence comes from Orchesellides sinensis, assembly GCA_027744375.1. Taxonomy (NCBI): domain Eukaryota; kingdom Metazoa; phylum Arthropoda; class Collembola; order Entomobryomorpha; family Orchesellidae; genus Orchesellides; species Orchesellides sinensis. The sequence goes on along the minus strand of JAHZNG010001941.1, from coordinate 15,688 downwards.
ACAATTATCTGCAGTTTGCAAGAGTTTATCTTATAATACATCATATACATACTTCTTGAAACATTTGAAACATGCTTTACACTAAATTCCCTTGTTTGTCAACTAAGCGGAAAGTATTTTTATAGGATACAGTGGTATAAAGGGAGAAACTAGTTTTGAAAATTGAATTCAGCAAATTTACTGATGCACACATGTGTATGCTTACTTTTACATTTACCCACTGACTTCATTTGCTTACTAAGATGTTTTGAATCTCATCTCCTCTTCGACTCATATGAAGATGGATGGACGAATTGGTGAAAGTATTTCCAAGTATGTTACAAAAGCATATTGGAGGAAAGCGTATATTAAAGAAATCTGAGGATTCCACACAACCGGATGAGGGCTCACAAGAGGAAATTCGGATTCTGTGGAATGCCAACAAAGGAGAAAATCTAAAGTGCTACTTTTTAAACATAGGTTACACATACATTTACTTTGTATTCCAAGACCACCACATGACACACAAACACATAAGAAAAGGGAAACTGATTATGCATAAGTAGACCAACTCGAGGAGAGTAGTAGTGGCACATCCTGCTTCTTCAACCAACTACCGCTATTGCCACGACCGCCATCATCACCATCCCCGCCGCCACTACCACCATCAACATCAACCTCTTTCAGAAGGGAATCAATCTTGATTACATAAACTCTCTGCGCTCTCAGTCATGGGCATCCGCAAGAGACCAAGACCACACATATACATTTACAATAATGCATTTTATTTGCTGTGAGTGAAAGCATCTTCATATATTTAGCCATGTTATATGCACACTTATACAAAAATGTATATTTTATAAGGAAAATGAATCCCGTCATGTGGCTCTGACGATAGTTTCGACTATAAGAAGCACTTTTGCCTCCGCTCTACTTTCATTCATCCTTCCATTCATCCATCCATCCACATCCGTTTTTTCTTTCTCTTGTTGATGTTGTCGTCGTCGTCTTTGTCGTTGTTGTCGCCCTAACTCACACTCTCTCTGCTGCCTTACAAATAAAGCAGTTTCTTGAAAATTATAAGATATACATAATAATATGCATTACTGTATTACTCATTTACTCAAATGCATTTTCGTTCATTCCTCTCAGATATATATAAGAGGACATGTTACTCTTTTTACTCAATCCTCCGAAATCCACATTTCAAGAAAATTTCGTAAATGAATTAGTTGGCTGCTCCTTTCTTACACCTCCTAACTCTTCCTTGTACGCAGCAAAAACAAACTTTTTGTATTCCATGTGGCATAAGGAGTAGTGGTAGTTGGTGGTAAAGGTAGTGGTCGCAACTGGCAACACTTATTTTCTTTGTTTTCTCTTTCTCTCTCTCTCTATCCGATAATGAATGCATATTTGTGACAGGAGGACGAGAAAGTGGAAGAGTGATAAGGAAATGGAGGAGAAAGTATAAATACACTTTCTCTCATTCTGCTATTCTTGCTACATTTAATCCGGAAGGAGACCTCTTGCCATGCTATACACAAACCTACCTATGTGAAATCTTATAATGATCACACGTGTCTGCATATGTTTATAGAATTAGTATACATAAAACCAACATGAATTTTGAAATGCTTTGCTCTCCCAGAAAATCGCAAGTGACTAGAAGGAAGAGGATGGGTGAAAATTTACGCAGAAACACTCGTTCATACACATACTTGCTCTGATTGTGAGAGAGTGAGTTAGTTTTAGTCCTATGGCAAAAATGCTCAGAGAGGTCTTTGAGCAAATTGAAGGAGAAAGGTACAATACAAAAAACAGAGATCTAGCTATAGGCATATTATTATAGAGCGTGTGTATGTTCATTCAAGTAAAACCTCTCTTTCCACATGTTTACCAAAAATTCTTAGCGTTGGTTTTCTCCCAACAAGAAAATAAAATGGTTGTGATACAGTTTTTGATAGAGCTTTTCTCTCCCTCCACTTTACTCCAACTTGTCCGGATTTATTTACTCAAGCGTGAATTTATTTTGTAGAGAGAAAGCAGAGAAAAGTAGGTGAATGAATGCACATTGTGTATAATATAATAATAATAATGTGAGTTGAGCTTTCTCTCGTATAAAAACCATCTTTTGAGGTTAAACCAAAAACGGCACAATAACAATATTTTGCAAAATAGTATCAAGTTGGAAATGTTTCAAAAGCAAAATTATTGCAAACGTTTACACCTTTTTAGGTACTTACTTATATGTATAAAAATGTAGTAGCAGTAGTGTTCTCTTCATCTCTTTTCATCCCCAAGCCAAAAACAACTTTCCATGATATAATTCTGTGGTTACTTTTTGTCTAAGGCAATAACCATTTCGCTATATTGCAAATTTTTTTGAGGTATGCCTTGCTTCTGTGACTCCCAAAGAAAGAAAGTGGAGAAAGTCAGTGGAGCCGGAGTGAGAGGAGAGAAAAAGGTGTATATATAGTCATAGCGTCATAACGCTTATCACAATCCGAGGCACAAGCCTGCTATCATGATTACTGCTACTGCTCCTCTGTACAACTTTTGTTGCTGTTTGCTGCAGAAATTCTTCTGAAAAAAGTTTTCTCTCTGCTAGATTTTCACAAATGCATACAAATTCATTTGATGATGATCTTTTCTAACTTGTTTACAAACAAGGTGGGAAGGGAAGCCAAAGTAAATTCTGTCGGCTCTAATATTCTCGTGGTGCCTCTCTTTTAGTAGACATGTGGATAAAGATAACATGACTTTTTGTGGCAAAGTATTACTACAAACTACATGCAATCCTCAGATAAACTTTCCTTATCATACATACCATGTGATAATATGTTAATATGCTACACACAGTAAAATAGTTGAGGTCTCCGTCTCCGCTGCCTTTCTGAAATTTCCTGGAGCGAAGTTGTGACTATGATACAGGAAATTATGAAATGGCGATGAGAAAGGTGTGTTTGTATATACAGTGTGTGCTAAGGCTAGATGGAATGTGATGGGATGAATAATGCCTTCAGGTGAAAATGTTATTACGTTTTACGGAGGGCTTTTGTTTATGGCTTCTTTATTTTATGCAGTCATGCATTTCACATGCCGAGTGTGCCGCCACACACCGCAAATTCCCTGTTTTCTTGATGTGCATGCAGTTTTTCTAGAAGAAAGTGGTTTCCTTCCTAAATTAAGTTTTGCATGACTGGAAACCATACAACGTAAGCGTTGAAAAAGCAATTACCCAAACTCTATTATCATTATCATACCTTGTTTTGTCATTAATAACGTGTATATTGTCAGTAATCACCGAGTTTTTTACGTAAACAAGGAAAAGGCAGACTTTTGTATGGTTTTAGTAAGAAGTTACATTGAAACGGGAGTATTATCACAACTGTTTTTACTATCCATTAACAAACGCACTTTAGTATTTTACGTGACACTAAATCTGATTACAATATTTGTTTTGGAAATGCCGCAAGAAAGATTTGATATCTTTCATCAGTCATTAATTAAGTTATCAATTTTTATGGTGGCAAGTGATAAAAACGCGTGAAATGCTCACTTTCCGTATGCTCCTTGCCTTTTTAGAAGATAATGCTAAGAAAGAAATATGATCGGAGGGGAAGGTGAGGAACTGATACCATATATTATTTGCCCGTCATTCACTCACTCTTTTATTATATCCCATGGTAAATAAAAAAAAGTTTTGGGAAAGAATAACTTTTCCTACTTTGTTCACCCTGAGAATCTACTATGGAACCAGATGAGATTCATATGCTGGCTTGTGATGGGACTTCATACGGAAAAGTAAAACAGAGGGAAAGTATAAAAAGAAATGATTTCGAGGGCAAATAAAACTTGAATGATGATCTTCATGAACAACGCATATTTCACACTTTTTGTAGGTATCAGTATCATTTTACATGTCTGCATATTGCGTATAATAAAACTTGGTTTTCATTCCACAAAGTTAGTAAAAATAGGGCAAATAATATGCCTCCCTGCATACATAACAGGAGCCTATATTCTTCATGGTTAACATAATAATATTTTGGGGCATATAGTAAAGCGACAAATAAAAGTAAAGAAATGGTTATTGCTGAGCACAGCAAAAAAGAGAGTAAGCGAAAGCTTGTGCCACGACAGGACTGAAAGAAAGAAGCTGATTATAACAAATTTGTCAGAATGCCGAGGGTATAGTAATCCTTCCCTTTTCAAGTCAAGCTCGACGTAAGTGTGTCTAGTCCAAGGCGAGTTCGTACGCAATTTCAGACAATATAAGGCGGCTTCACTATGCTTTACATAGAGAAAAATAATTATTGCTATTCACAAGTATTGTATGGCGAATTGTTGTCTACCTTTGAATAATTGAATGTTTACTATATGAGCTTTATTTGATTTTTTCGGAGCTGAAAAGCACAATCTTCTAGTTTATACCGGGCATCATATACCTATAAGCCTCTTTCATTATTTAGCATGCCTAAGAATATGCAGTTTGCACTAACGTAATTTATGGCAATCCCTACCAGAAAAGAGGCACAATAAACATGTAGTCTGCAAGATATTCAAAAAGGGCTTAATTGTTTTTAATTGCTGGCACACTACACCAATTTGCAACAAATGTAAAGCCAAATGCAGCAGCGATGTCAAATAATGCAGAATGAATGCATCTGCCGCAGCAGACCAAAACAGGGCATGAGGGCAGTAACATAAATTATGTAGAGAAACATTATGCTCTGAATTGCTAATGGAATTCTGACCTGTCTACAAAATCCGTGGAGTACACAATATTGCTGGTATGTATGCTATGCTGGTTTAAAAGTGTTGTAATTTATTCGCACAGACAGACACATTTGCATAGAATGTTGCTGAAAGTTAAAGGAATTTAAAAATATTAAATCAAGTTTGGCCCTACAACTCCCTCGTCTGATAAAAGGCAAAGGGCAAATTGCACAGTAAAATTAGACTACATTTTTTGGCAAGCAAAGCAGAAGGTCATGTATAAAATGAGATGAACTGAGAGTTGCGACGAGACATATAGACGAAATGGTCTCATATATGCACTTTTGAAAAAATGACTTTTTATAAGAAAAGTCCGCCAAGTAGTAAAAATCTTATTATCTCAGATTTCATTTTTTTTATGCAAAAAACTCAAGTTCGCCAATTTAGTATACAAAGTTGCTTAGGTTTTGTTCATCCTTTCTATGTCATCATCATCAACTGTCGTGTATGCGGTTGCATAACCCTTTACAAATCAACTTTCTCTAACTTGTTAAATGTCAGTTGACCTTGGAGAAAGCAAATTACTGTCATGTGTGTAGATGAGAGGATGATCGCAATGGCAGCAGCTAGTTGCAGTTTCCAATCTCATGATCACCAACTATGAATTCTCCCAAGCTTTGATTTTGGTTCCTTTCCAGCAGTTTGGCTGGTTCTGTTCACATGTTAAAAATACCCGACATACATATATTCAATGGTGTACATAGCCTATATACTGAATATAAATTGGATGCATACATTCATTCGTCATGATTTATTGAACAGTGAAACTCTGTCGCAATAAATCTGTACTCCTTTGGCTAAACTGCTTTCCTATCAGGATTTAACTGCATTTTCAACCAGCTTAAAGTTAAGCGACATCCTTTACAACATGGGCGGTGTATGTTTCATGATCATCATCACAATGTGGGTATGTTTTAGGTATCTTCATCGTCTTTTAAAATATATTAGATCCAGGAATACGAAGAACTTTATTTCTTTGTAAGAACAAATATGAACAAGCACACGACGACGGAAATTTGCAATGCATGCATGGAGTGAAACCATCTTTCATACAAGAAGACTTGTACAACCATACTTTCTCCTGTTTTATCTTCTCAAGAAAAGCACACAAATCTTCTACATTTTTTTGCATAAAACCTCTATGTTTCTTCTTAATTCTTTTGCTTCTTGAACGAAAAAGAGTTCTGAATTTTTGTTGTATCCAGTTCTGACTAATAGGGCTGCTGACTTAAGGCTTTGGTATTCGTTTACTTACCTTTTATTTCACATCTTTCAACACAGTTTTCTCGGAAGCCTTCTCTTATTGCTCTTGAGTATTTGGATTTTTTCTCTTTGGTCGTTTCATACTTTTTCCATATTTGCTCGACAAATATTATGCTTATACATGGTTGGCTAAACATATATCATGTCAAAATGATAATGTTAATAGAAGATAAATACAGGTTAATGTGATTTTTGGTTTCTTGAGAAAACTCTTTAAAAAAGGGGTCAGTGACCCATGTTTTAAAAAACCGTTTTCGAAAAACAATTATTACATAACTTCTTTCCTATGTATTTACTTAGCATCAATGTTTAAATATATTTGCTGGGCTGCTTATAGGTATGTATGTCACCTGGAAGCGACAGTTTAATTTTAGGATGACACAACGTCTAAATGTCGCGCGTTGTTTAGTTTTTACGTTTTCTTGAAGACAAAGATCGTGTAAACTTTCGCTTCTGCAATTCCTCCCTTCGGCCAGGAGTTAAAAGTCAGCAAACCATTAATTTAGCAATTGATTCTATTCTAGTACATTCTGTGTACTATAACACATCATTTGCAGTACTAACAGGATTGTTTCCTTTTTGTTCTTGTCATTTTTATAAAAAACACACATCATCAAATTCATCGTATTGAAGGCTCATTATAACTTGCACACAAATCTGTATTGCTTTCCTCCAATCAAAAAATAATAAATACCTAACCCTTTAATCCATATATTTGTTCATTTTAGTTCTCATGAAAATACTAATGTTTTTTGTACTAAACTCTCTAAGTCGGCTCAACAAAGCTAATAATAAAAACATACGTGGTATGGACCTAGTAAGCAGATACAGAGTATGACAGCTACGAAGACGAAAAAGACTATGAAAAAAACAGAGAAAGGATCATATATAAAGGAACAAAAATAATAAATACCATGTCCAAGTTGCCTTTTATCTTTCATTCTTCCCCTCCTTCGCTGCAAATCCTTTTGACAGGTAGAGTCTTAATTTACAACATGTATGTAGGCCTTATGCTGTGTTATATATAACATCCGTAATTTAGCTATTCAGAACAAAACGACGCATTGTATTATATACAATGTATGTCACCTTATGTGGAATAACCTATATTACTAAAGGATGCACAGCAATAAATTGTTACATGGCACAGAATATAAAAGGGCAGAAAAGATCACCGCAGCCAGTTGTACCTTTCTCCTCTCTGCGGTAGCCTTTGAAAGGATGAGAAAAGCTGGGATGATGGGAAACTGGGTGGTAACGTGAAGAACAGAGAGAAAAAGATGGATGAAAGATATGTATGATATTATATAATCTATTATACAATATCGACGAATGGAGTAAGCATACTAGATATAATACGTTAAGGTACCTACATATGAAGTTGATCCTATCATATTGTCATCATGATAATAATCAAGTTGACATTTTCAGTCAACTTTAATAGTCCCAGTTTTTTATTGCTACATGTTCTCCCCGTCTCAAACCAATTTTCTTGCTCCAAGCTGTGTCGTTATAAAAAGAAACAATTATTTTCTTATATTATTGGCATATGCTTGTTGCTTACATCTTCCCTATTGCCTTTCACTAACTGGGACACCCAGCATCATGATTTTTACGATAAAATGAGTACAATAACTACGTCAATTTGTATCCACACCTATATCACCTGAATATTACAATAAAAGTATCAATCATTCATATCTATACTCCATTCCGTTGATATAATAAACGAGGATCTCAAAATGAACATGTAGGGTAAGTTCAAATAATTCAATAGAAAGTTTTTTAATTTGAAAAAGAAAAATAAGAATTTGTCAGAACTTGTGAGATTGTTGTTGGTGACTTTCCACTGAAAATGTAACAATGTAATAATGATATAAGTACATGAAAAATACACATTGAAAAACTTTATTTGCCCGTCTTTCTCTAATGATGAAAATTGCTCAACACAATAAACTAACTGAAAAGTCTGATAAGCCACTGCTAAACTAAAAATTAAATACCACATCAATAAAGCCATGTTTGAGTACATTGAAGTCATACAAACTACATTTTCCATTTGTTACGCTTCATTTTTCACTACATTTACTGATATTTCTATCCTCCATCTGTATATAAAGGTAAAAAGAAAAAATCATGTTATTATTGAAGTCCAACTCCGAAGTAACTTTTCCCTACGACATAGGCTGCACCTTCTAAAATTTGTTTCAAATCAAATTCAAATTCTATACAAAGTCTTGTAGCAAAAAGTTTTCTAAAGCTTAAGTATATTATAGGTATATTCAAAATAGAAAACCCGTCTTCCTCCACTGGTCCCCAATGTATTCGTGCAGATTTTACTTTATATCAGTTGGCATCATGCGCTTAAAGAAGTTTATGTTTTCACTCACTAACGAAATGATAAAAGTAAAAATCAAAGACAGTATATGTACGATAATACCAATATACTCATAATAACCGTATGGTTTTGGAAACGGTAAAGGACCTATCTTCCATTGTCTTTTTTGTTTGCTTGAAACAACGCATGTCGGAAGAAATATTGTTAAATAATATGTACATGTATCAAACATTGATAGATATACAAAATGAAGGTAATCTGTTACATTGTAATAATATTTTTTAATACGTTGGTAATGTGAAGTCAGCATACAAGGCAAATCATAGAAGAAACAAAAATCCAACTTTTTTATAAAATAAAATAAGAACAAGTTTTCAATGGATAATTGTAGCCTGTAGCATGTTAATCAGCTAATGAGGACTTAGTAGATGAGCAACTGGCTGGTAATTGTTTCATAAATCATCCTCTGCCTAAAGTAAGACATATGGTCTTGATTAAAGTCAAACTCTTGTCCACGAGACAAATATTCAGCAAACTGAAGAATAAACACTCCACAGTCGCAGTTATTTTTCTGTTGCGGAATCTGATAAAAATTCGATAATAGACATTAAAAATCATCGATCTACTATACAAATGTTAAAAATTACCCATTAACATGCCCATATTAGTGTATTGACTTCATTTAATTTAGATTATGAAAGTTTTGCAGTACCGGATCCATTTCCTCTGACAATATCAATGTCCATTCAGGAGGTTGGACGCTTTCTCTTGAAGCTACGCCCCTGTCGTGCCTATATTTGTATTCATTCTTCAAGTAGTTTTCAATATTACAGAGAATATCCGAATCAATCCTCTTATCTCCTTTGAGAGAGTTATATAGCACCAAACGATGTTCACGAAAGAAAGCCACGGCTAATCGCCAATGTTCCCTGACGCACACTGGGAAAAATGCCATTTCACATTGGAAAATATTTTCCTGGTGGAAATAAAATGATGCTGAACATATTAGAGAGTAGTAAAAGATCAGATTTTAAATGCAGTATTAATATCTGTATGAAACTAGGTTATTTGCAATCTATATACTGTGTATACAGCTACTACTGACTTACAGCACCAGTAGTGCCCCCAACTTTCTTCAAACCGCCTCTACTTGATAAAAGCGGATAGAAGACACAATCGTAAACATACACTTTTTGATAGCATTCTTGCCCCAAACTTCTTTGGCGTATGAGCTTCATGTAGAAATCGATAACCTGATAAAAATAGCATACAAACAACAAGTAATTTCTACATGTTTATGAAATATATAATTGTAGAAAACACCATTTTAACAATTTACAGGGTCTGTGAGAAGTCCATTATTTGTATAACAAGCCAGGTCTTTCTGCATTACTTTTATCTTTGAAGGCCCTGCTTCCACAATCACTTCATCTGGATTTCTTTCCAACTTTACAAGGAAAATAAAAAAATAGCTTTAAGTTAAACGGCCAGAAAAACCAATGTAAAAATTTAGTAGTTAAATCTTACGGCTCTCTCATTTAAAGCGATCATTTCCGCTGTTAGCGGAGGTGCCCAAGGTGGTCTTTCAAAGTAATACCAGTCGGGAAGCCCTTCATCAACAACTGTCTTTGACCTCGATGGAGTAATACGGGAGGTGGCGTCACGTATAAAATGCTTGGTTTTACATATGTACTCCTTAGGAGGGGATGGGGATGGAGGATTAAGTTCCTCAATGCTATTGTTATGATTGTCATCATCCTTATCCCGACTGCCATCAATGTCTTCATCATCCTCTATCGTTGGAAATGGATCGTTCAGGTCTTCTTGCATTGGTATAAAACGGACATTATACTCAACATTTGGATCCTCAAGCCACAGTCTTCCACTGTTCTCATATTGCGCCTCTAAATGAGCATAGCAAGAAAGTCTACTTTTGAGAACCTCTCGAATGCATTGAGAATGCATGCACATGCCTGGTTGTTCAGGTATAAACACATCCACAACCGGTTTTTCTATCAGCCCAATTAAGCATTCGTCGCTAATCCCGAAACTAAAATGCGAATTATGCCCACTAAGCGGTCTTCTCATTTGTCTACGTCTTAAATGAAGAAGTTTTCTTTCCTTTTCGAATCTTCTTTGTGCAGATCCAGCACTAGAGGTGGATTTGAGATTTTCTTTCGACCCCTCACTAGTTTTACTTTCAACTGTTTCAACACATTCTCTACTCTCATCCACCTCAGTAATTTCTACTTGAACTGTCTTTGCAGCTCCTCCGCCATTTATGGCGTCATCGGTGTTATAAGGCCTGTTATCCATTATGTTTTGAATGAAGAAATGGGTTATCCAATAATTGTAAGATCCATCGGTTGCATAACGTGTGTAACAATAAAATCAACACAAATTCAAAATATTTTTTGCAAATGCTTACGGGAAAATTACATATAAATGTTGTGCCCGGTTACCACTGCTTTGTATTTTATGTATTCTGAAATTCTGACAGTTTCGTTAGTACATACAAGGTCGCATACTTTTTAGGGTGCAGTGCTTTGAAATAGACTGCCTCACTGCTCATGTAACAACTTAAAATACACTTTTATAATAGGAGAAGTTGTGTTGCCTGTGATAAAAATGCTTACGATTTTTTTCGAAGGTAGTTGCTTTGTTATAGGTGACAATTTCCGAAAGACCAACCTGTTTTTTTATTATACATATATGCTATACCATGAAGCAAATAAACATACTTACATAAAAAAGCATTACAACGATATGCGGAAATGATTTGGATATGGAAACTAAGGAAGGATGTGGGAAAAGGTTTTTTCTTTCATTCTATCTATGCAATAGAAAAATGGTCCCTATCTTTTTGCATTTCTTTTTCCTTTCATTCAAAATTCTCCTCAAGCAAAGATCTCTATCGACCGTCATGCCCATCCTGCTATCATCCACTCAAACCCACATTTGCCCAAAAATAAGCTTGTATCAATTTCACTTCCTTCATTCACTCTCACTTTCATCACACTTCATATCTATTCAGCATATTTTCCCTTTTCTCTGCATCTCTTTAGGTATAAAGAAAAAGTAAGTGTAATATGATGGCGCGCGGGGGATATCTTTGAAGGTGGAAAATATTCTGTTTTTATACCGCATGCCGTTGTGATATCGTAAAAGTAAAGAAATCTCTGCCTTTTTTTATCAAGATATACAAGATGATCATGCGGGTAATATCTCTTGTTATTCCTTTATTCTCTCAAATTTACCTGCAAGCTTTCTATCGGCTACACAATGCTATTTGAATGCTTATTTGAATCCATACGTTGATGGGTGCAAGTATACTTACGCACATAATGCAAAATAGATATTATGTGTATCTTGACTTGTGAAAAGGGTTGTTGGCTTCACAGCGAGCATGGAAGTATCAGGGTAATCAAATGTACCTATATACAAAATGGCAAAACTACAGTTGCTTTTTTCTCAAAAATGACAAATATACCTAGTTTTGTTTTGCCTCAAGCGTATATTTTTTAAATGTTTGTGTAAGATCAAAACGAAATATGTAGCACAGGACTCCAAAGACATTTTACATCTAGATTCAAAGTATCATTTCAGTAGTTTGCGTGTAAGTTGACAAAAGGCAGAGAAAGATTGGCTAACGTAAATAGCCCGGAGTAGTCACTTCTTTTTTCTCACAAATGCATACATATACCTCGTATACATATTCCTTTATAATTTTATTTTTACTTTCTTAGAGATCTTGTCGATGCTAATGTAAACAGCCACCATCTTATAACATCATCAAATCACAACACATTGACTTCTCTTTTGATAAAGGTCTTCTTATTGTTATTACTAGAAAATTTTACCGTCATCTGTTTTACTATTCTAGTACTTCACAATGTAACAAATGGTATGAGATTTTCTTTTGTTAATTTAGCATATACTAAGAGAGAAAAAGCAGACAGGATGCAAAAGTCAATGAACAATAAAGTGGATCTATGTGAGAAAAAGATTCGTGGAACGGGTGTTCCTTTAAGCTCTTCCACACCACACGTGTCTTGATTATACCAGAACCAGTATATATTATACATTTGAAAGTCATCATGAATCAAATAAGAACAATCGAAGACGTATATCTTTGTGTTTGTGTCTCGTATTCAAATGGCCTTAACCTGTCATTGCTTCCAGTTCCAGTAGTACAGTCCATAGAGTGCATTATGTCACACGAGTTTTTATCAACTGGAAAGATATAACTCTTAGACATTCGCTTCCAAGAAAAATACATATTTTTAGATACAGAGTGTAAATGTAAATCACATATATATACATGGTTAAAAAACTCTTTCTTTCCCTCCTCCTTAAAAGAAACATCTTAAAGTAAACAAGATTTCTTTTTACTTGAGCGTCTTCTCAGTACACTGTCATGCCCTTTTACATTTTACCATTTTTTATGCTGTTTAGCTACTCAGTTCAGACCTACAGAGAATTATCCTTTTTCTGGAGGAGACAGTAATGGAAATCTGTGCTAAGCCTTTTGAAGTTTGAAAAAAAAATGGATAAAAATAATAAGCTATACCGTTCAAATTGTGTTTGTTCATTTTCTCCGCAACTACTCACCCGACCATAAAAGAAATCTTTATTTGATTGAGTTAGAATTACCAAACCATTGCGCTTAAAACGACGAAAATTTACTGATACTTTACAAATTCACAATAGAGCAGCAGAAGCATCACATTATCTGAAGAAAGATTCAAAGGGCGAAGGCCAAATAAGGAGGAAAGAAAGTATCACAGTAAAAATATGTTTTTATGACGATGACAATGATGAATTATGAGATCTGTGCTTGAAGTATTTATGTGATATAGTTCTGACAATTCGCAAAAGAAGAAGAAAAAATTGCAAAGAAAGAGATTCTGTAATGCACAATAATTCGTAGAATGGCAAATACAACTGAAATGGGTTCCAAATAAATAAATTCAAAGAATGTAGGTAGCTATTGTCCTTTTATCTTGTTTAATGCGTCTGTATATTAAATAGGGTTTGCCATGTTTCTGGCAGTAATGACAAGATCACGAATTTTGAAAGTTTGTAAGAATAATTCTTAGATTTTTTGTTGTGGTATAAGCAGAGTTATTTATAAAAAGATTAACAAGTAATCTTTTTCCTCTGTTAAAGTTCTACTTTCAAAGCAATGTAGAATAGGCTAGTCAATTGAGAAGGCTATAGTTCATGCTTCCAAAATATAAAACATTTTTCTAACAACAAGCAAATTCTAAGTAAAGGATTAAGAACATGGTTGAACTTTTTACGTTTTATGTAAAGTAAACCGTAAAATGTGGTCCTTTTCCCCAGACGACATTATGCATTATTCGTATTCGTACATAACCCTTCTTAACATTAATATTATCCAATCGTTGATCGTCGACTTAGCATAAATATAAATACATCTTCTTACGGAAACATTTTAAGAAAGAAGGGGATCTTAGCAGATCTTCATAATATTCGACTTGAGAATCTAAGGTTTGCTCCAGTTTGCAGTGCCTGAATGCTTACTTTAACACTATATTATATGAGGTATATGTAGGTAGGGTATAGTACAAGAGGTTGCTGTTGCCAGGTCATTGTATGTCGTAACAAAAGGACATGAAAGTAGGTTTAAGGACATAATTGCTGAGTGATGTGTTTCATGATAAGTAAAAAATAATAGTTTGCTAATTTGATTGTTAGTATGTTAAAAACGATAAAGCATTGAGGAAGGCGTAAATGGATGTTTCTCCTTGAAAATATTTGTACTGGATTCAATAATACGTATTTGGTTACAAAAATCTTCTGGGATTAGAAAGAACGTAAACATCAATTTTCACGTTCTATTTTTAAATGTTGCATACATCACATTCTTCACATCTTCACTTTTCATAAGTATATTTCATCCAGGAAGTAACTTTCACAATGCTATGTATCATAAGGTCTGATTTCGACATCGGCCAGTCTTCTCTTATCCCTTAAATTTCAAGTTTTATTTGACTCTTTCCCTTATTCCATCTTGAGTAACAGTACGCGTCTCAGAGGAATGAACTTGGGAAACATATGTTTACCTTCAAGAATGACTTTTGCGACACTGACTGCTCTATTTCCTTAAAAATTGTAAACATTTGAAGAAGACACTTCTGTACTTTGTTTGCGAACACTTTTTGATTGCAAAAAAGGACATGTCCACTTTTTCGCCATCCACAAACATCATCTCTTTTTGAGTTTTATGATAAGTATGAGTTTGTCATTTGTATGTCATCTGTTAAGAAATTTTTCAATTCCAGATAATTTTCAAAATGAGCTAACTTCATACTGACGAGTTAGTGTATAAATAACGTGGCGTGACTCTTGGCGTCACTACATGCACTTGAGCAACATCTCGAATTAACTATCTCTTCTACGTAAAATCGTTTCTGCGAGAGCAAAATATGCGTCTTTAACTGCAACCTGCAGGCAATTTTTTTCATGGTTGTTATTATCCAAATTTTGCGAGGACCATAACGTATTTTATAGTTAGGCTACTACATCCAATCCCACAAAAAAAGGAACCAAATTAAGACATTTAAATAAATAAAGAAAAAAAAATTGGAGTCATCGACATGAAAATTATTATAATGAGCAACATTTTGGTATTAGTTTAGCTGAGATTTTCTCTCCCAGAGT
Source organism: Orchesellides sinensis (assembly GCA_027744375.1). Classification (NCBI taxonomy): domain Eukaryota; kingdom Metazoa; phylum Arthropoda; class Collembola; order Entomobryomorpha; family Orchesellidae; genus Orchesellides; species Orchesellides sinensis. The sequence continues at coordinate 642 of JAHZNG010001941.1, read as the reverse complement.
AAATATAATCATCGATGCCCTCAAACTAAGCGTGGGCCTTGGGTTAGTTGGATACGCATTTCGAAAGAGTTTCTAAATAAACTCAGACAAATCTTTAATGTCTACGATCCAAAATCGAATTCGACTTCAACTCATAATTGCTGTCCTACTTCTATAAAAATACTAGGTATGGTATGCATACTCTCGAGCATGTATGTACTAAAAGATAACTAATAATTTCGGAGTTATGGAAGTCTCAAGTAGTAATGCAATGTGGATGAGGAAAGGCGATGTATGTCAGTCTAACTTGTTCAGTACCCCCATTACATTCATTAGAAAAAACTGCGCAGTAACCTGAACGTACATTTACATCCAAACATAATAATGTACATAACTCATATATAATTCCAAATTGGAATCTTTACTTACAAAATATAAAGACAGGATTACACATGTCCTCAAATTTCCATAATATTCCATTAAATCAAATGCATACAGCAAAATGTGGAGTTAGAACGTGATGATGGAATAGAACATGTTAAAAATATGTTATTTTCCCACTGTCACAAAGTATAACTCGTTGATTATTAAGCAGCGAAAGCGAAGCTGAAGATGCTTTATGTGATTACCATTGACGTGTGTCTGTGTGTCTGTGTGTCTGTG
>JAHZNG010001940.1:0-14004 GCA_027744375.1 Orchesellides sinensis | reverse complement strand
TTAACCAAGTATTATAACACCCCGAATTCACCGTTCAGATCTAAGATTAGTAATTTATCATGCAAGGCACGTCTCAATGTAAAATATCTTGGGCATTATGGGCATATGTAAATATACATACGGTTTTTACGGTAATGGTAATAGCAGTCGGTTTGGCTCAAAAGACGTTATGCGTGGGGGCGAGGGCCTTAGGAAGATTTTGAAACAGAGCTAAAGGCCAAGGGCTAACGAGGGGTTGCATTATTGCATTGCCTGATCCAATTTACATACGCTTAATGTTTCATATAAACCAAATAGACTTATGTCAGTAATCAGGATTTCTGCTTGAATTTCTGTAAGATTTTGTTTCTGAGCGTCTACATGTCATGTTGAAGAAAGTGAATTAGGTAAACATGATACATTATGTCGTTAAAACAAACGATATTTAAAATGTATTTAATTTCATTATGTAAACGAACATTGTGTTGTGTCAGAATTAATCTTGGAATACAATAGTTTTTCCTTGCCTTATAATTTCTAACATAACGTAAAATATTAACACAAACAGATTTGTAATGTTAATTTTAGCAGAAAGGTTTGGCTACTACAAAAGTATTTAAGACTAAACGTATGAATTTGATTGCTTAATAAAAATGGTTACATGTAGCTATTTAAGCGTCAGCAAATCTAATTTTACTATGAAAAACATAGCACAATCCATGTCGTTCTTACATAATATTAGCATTAGCCCTCAGCTATAAATGTACCTACATATAACTACACATTACACATGTTAAATTGATAACGAATTATATTGATTTTTGCCTCATATCATGAGTAAATAGGGTTGAAGGAAAGATGCCCAATTATAATCTAGATCCCTGGTGAACGCCGGATGAAACGGGAAAAACACTGACTACTGTAGAGTTGGTGCATTTTACTTTTGTTAGTTCGTACAGTACATCATTAAAAAATGAACACTGACCTACATCTTTATCGCACCTACATATTAATTCACTTCACATATTTATTATGTTCATCATTAAAACGAAATGAAGCGAGATGCATCTGCCCAAATACTTCTGCATTTAGCTTCTAACTTCTGAACTGACGACTGATTGTGATTACATATATGTACATATGAATACGACATGTGTACGTGATTATGATGCTTCCATTTCCATTTTACTTTCCATTTCCCATAAAATCAATATCTGATATATTAGTATGATGCATAACATTAATATGCATATATCTGGACTCTGGACAAGGAACAAATCACAGTCGACAGCTCAAATATTACAGACAGAACTTAAATGGCGTCTTTCCACAAAACAGTTTACATGACTTCTGTTCTGACGTGGTTGATGTTGTACAAGTACAAGCATAATCACCCCTTTCGTCAATTTTGGTTTAGAATAGAACCAAAAACATAAAAGCATCAACATAATTTGACATACACAAACAAATACATATATAATATGCTCAAGAAAAACATAACGTGTAAACGTAAACCGTAAACCATGCATGAAAGAAATCATTTACTAACTGTATGAAAAAAGAAAGAAGCTATTGGGATTTGGGGTTGGGATATTTCATATGCCGAAGAAGTACAAAGGCAAAATACATGGTACAAAGCATTTTTTGGGCATTGATTATGGGACGGGAAGCGTCCATACAAACAGCGTTTATGCAATCCGTATATCCTTACACAAGAGGAATCTAATATTTTATTTTATGTATTATAAAAAAGCATCATTTTCCCTTATGCTCCATGCATGTATGCATATGAGTGACGTGTTGTTTGCCAAAAGAAAAAAGCCTTTACACTGGACTGAAGTGTGAAAGGTGTAAAAATGTCGTAAGTAGTTACTGTAGAAATGTTGAAGAGGATTTGCCCATTGGATTCTTGTGTACAGAAGCAGAGATATATATTAGATCAGTACATCCAGCAGCGTACTCATGCGATTCCCAGATGATTTCGGTTTCATGATACTTTCATGCATGCTACACACACACATCCTCGAAGAGCGATCCAGTAAGGAAGAAGAAGGATAAGGACAAAATATGTAGCTTTCATTCAGTCATCCATCATCGTCATTCATATATTCTTCTGTCCTAAAACACTGCCATGAATGATCAACAAATTTTTTGTACTAAGAAAATTTCATTGTATTTTTTATGTAAATTTGTATGACTAAAACAATCACTATTGTGTTGGGTGAAAGGGGAAATTTGTTCTTGCCAAAGGAGAAAGTGTGAAATCAGAGCCACAGCCAGGACCAAACGGTTTGAAGTAGTAAAAAATGAGTTCCAAGAAGGATTTATCCAGTAAAAGAAAGTCACGATGGTACTTTGGAGGTTTGGCGTCTTCTGCGGCGGCTTGTTGCACACATCCTTTGGATCTCATAAAGGTACTGAGGAATAAGGAATTTGTTTAAAGATAATTGGGTTGGATTTTCAATTTAAATGAAATTTTTTTATTTTTGGGCTTCCAGGTGCACATGCAGACCCAGCAGGAGGGGAAGTTATCTATTGTTGGTCAGTCACTTAGTATCATTAGGAAGCAAGGGGTGTTGGCCTTGTACTCTGGACTCTCCGCGTCCATCTTACGTCAATTAACGTATTCCACAACGAGATTTGGGATGTATGAGGTAAATAACATAAAAAATAAAAATAGGGTTATGTGTGAGGTTGTTTGTTGATTGGTGATTAGTATATTATTATATGGGTAAAAAATGGTTGTTTGTTTGGTTTGTAGGTTGGAAAGACTGCTCTGACCCCACCAGGAGCAACGGACATAACATTTTTCCAAAAGGTGTGGCTAGCTGGTGTGTCCGGTGCTTGTGGAGGGTTTGTGGGCACTCCTGGTGATATGATTAATGTGAGGATGCAAAATGATATCAAGCTTCCCCCTGAGAAACGAAGAAAGTAAGAGATTTTATAGGCGTTTATTTTTATTGTAAAAGGGTGATTTATTTGGATTTGAGAGAAAAAAAATGTGATCATTGGATTGAATTGATTTTTATAGCTATAAGCATGCTATAGATGGAGTTTTCCGTGTTTGGAGGGAGGAGGGTTTACGAAGAGTCTTCTCTGGTGCATCAACTGCTACAACGAGAGCTGTAGTTGTCACAATTGGACAACTGTCATTTTATGATCAAGTTAAAGTCCTTCTTTTAGGGTCGGGCTACTTTAGTGATAATGTTCTCACGCACTTCCTATCTAGTTTAACAGCGGTAAGTAAAGTAAAATAGCTTAAGCATTACATGAAAACTGTTTAAAACGCTTTGTAATTAACGGTAGAAAGGATTTTAATTTAAATTGGGGATTGTTTACTCTTAGGGTGCCTCTGCCACACTAATGACGCAACCGTTAGATGTTCTTAAAACGAGACAGATGAACTCCAAGCCTGGAGAATTCAGGGTATGTTGAAGCTAAAGTTGAAATTATTAGGATGGAAGTTTAATTTGGTTTTAATGCTATTCTTTTGTAATTGCAGAACATGTGGCATCTGATCACCTACACTGCTAAACTTGGCCCGCTTGGCTTTTTCAAAGGCTTTGTTCCAGCTTTTGTACGTTTAGGTCCCCATACAATTCTCTTGTTTTTATTTTTGGAACAACTGCGTAAAAATTTTGGTTTTCTTCCTCCGGAACTTCAAGGAAAATAAATAGCAAATTCATAAAAACGTGACTGTGTGCTCTCCAAGCAAATTTTACAGAGTAAAAGGTGGAGTTAGAATATTTGTAGTTTATACGTTAGGGGATATTTTTGAATTTTAGCTTCATCAAAGAAAGTCGAACTTTAAATCATGACAAGCAGAATTAACATCCAAACAGAGTAATGCTATTTTGGACTGTTATGTAAACTTATATTTTATATTAGCATTACATTTATGTAGCTTAACTTAAGATAAATGTGTGCTAGCAATATTAAAGACTAAAATAATGTCAATAACTTCAAATAATCAGCAGTACACGACAGGTATCATATCGAAGTATCACCTAATAGTGATATCAGAATAAACTGTGTGATCACAATCAAAGTATGAACAAACTTTATCTGCCTTGCCTACCTGTATGAAATGGCAAGTTTGGTTATGATTATAGAATATTTTAAGATACTACTCATTCATGCCCACATCTTGGTCAGTACAATAATTCAAAGAGAAAAGAATTGTTTAGTTTTAATGCTTTTAATAGATAAAACTTCCAAAATGTGTTAAAAGTAAATCTGTCAGTAAGATTTTGTAGAAGATTGAAGAGCTTGTGATAGAAAATATTTGTTCCAAACTAGATTTGACTTTTGTCAAATTTTAAAAGTCCAATACTAGATATTCGAAAGCACAATGGTGTTAGTAGTACTGTGATTGTGATTAAAGTATTTGTAGTAGCGAATTAACTTTTTTTAGGTAGCCGGTTTGGGATAAGAGCTATTTCAAAATTAAGTCGCGTTTGTTTAAAATAGACAATCATTCATAAAATAAAAATTTAAATCGCGTGTAAGAGCTAATCATTTGCTTATACTCTACTTTGTTTTGCCGAATCATTCTTTCCATCAATATTTGCAATAGTAATATTTTATCATGCTTAACTACACTGATTCTATGCTAAATCGATGAAATACATGGTACAACAAGACAACGCAAGTTTTTTTAGATAACATACGTCTTTAATACAAAAGTGATCTCGAATTCCATGCACATTTTGTTCACATTCAATGGTTTTTACAGTGCTGACATGTCCAAACGATGATTGCAAATGAAGACAACCGACACGTAGAAGACAAGCCAGGAGAGATACAAAATTTTCAAGGAATACGAAACCATTTTCCGCTTTATTCACCACCTTTAAAACAACAAAACACGTGAAGAAAATGCATATTAATTAAGATGGCAAACATAAACAGCATAATAAAATCATTTAGAACTCCCATGATAAATTTTTGTAATAAAGATAAACAAGATTTAAAATTTTCTACGCACGTTCCTTCACTTGCAGGCCTGTAAATAAGAATCAAACATAAAATTCCGCCATTTAGTACATTATCTTTAGCTAGTTATCAGTTTTATTTGAAATTTATACAAGACTTATCAAAACCGTACCTGGTGGGAGGGACTGCTTCAGCTTCTCTGCCTTTTCCTTATCGGTGATAACCAAGGTGTACAGGAACCTAGAGCAGCGTACCTTAAACTTAACATTCTCGGTGTTTCTTCTTTATCTTGACGCTCTTGGCGTCTTTTCTCCTTGCCTTAAGAAGGAAGTCTTTGATCTCCTTGATTTCACGTGGCTAAAAACAAAGAAAAGTCAATTTAAAAAATTAGTAACACGTGACAAAATGAACATTTTTAAAATCTTCAAAATTTAACTCGCAGCGTTCACATAACATGCTTAACCCTGCTTAACCAAATTACACTATATAATTACAATAATTACCCCTAAATAATGAGCCAACCAAGGATAGAATACTTAATTAATTGACTGATGACTGATTGTATTTTTAAACTAGTTATAATTTGCTGAATAATTCTTGCGCGAGCCGACTAGAACTTAACTATATTTAATATTTTCAGTTAGCTAATACCGTCAAAAACATTTATGAACAAAATTTAGATTAATTATAATTTACTTACCATTTTGATAGATTAAATTTGTAACTGTTTTGAAAATTCCGACGAGAAGCTTGCTAAATTCAGATTTGATAAATCAACCTTTGATGATTAAAGAACAGACGACATGGAATGGAATGAATGATACCAAACTAGATTAGGATACCTTGCTTTGGTGTTGTTTGAACTTGGCTTCCAGTCTCAACATGCCCCATGGTACAACAATATGTGATTTTGTAAGCTATTATGCTTTGTTCGTGCTCGTCGTGTCGCAATCACATTATTGAATTGCTATTGCTGTAATGTTTTACCCAAACTATATAGTATGTTAGACAGTTTGTTGGTGATTAATGATTAATGTGAATTACTAATTAATAATTATACAATACTCTACATTGCATTCTTTGAAATGCATGGATTGATTAATGTGGCTTTTAAAAAATTTGAAGCATCAAAGTGTATGTTGCTATATTGTAATTTGTATAATGTGACGGTATGAAGATTAGGAAGTGAAAGATTTTGAAATGTAGATGTGGAATATTGTGGAATGAAGGCATCGATTCAAATACTGATTAAAATTTGGTATATATATTCGCGACTCTGATTTATTATCAGTAACATGTTATACATACGTCAAAAATGATGTTTATGTAAAAGTCTAGCATCACAAAACTTGGACAAACTCTAACCGTAGTGATCTGATCGCTTTCTCTCTATCTGCATCTGCATCAGCAAGTCATTCTTTATAGACTATTACACTTACATTACCTAATTTAACCTGAGTCAAATCAAAAAGAGTACTAATCTATCATTTTAAACTAGATCATTTCTACTATATATAAGTAACAAAACAGCATTATCAAAGAGATTTAGTGAAGCATGACACATAATTGGCAAGACCGAAAAAACCAGCAGCAGCAGTTATTAGTGGCTAATTGTACAGTTTCACTTCTCAAAATTTCTTCCGATAATGGCATGATATTTTGATTTTGACAGTATAAATATATTGACTCGCCTCGATTTTTATGGAAATATATTAACGAAAATTTTACGTTTTCCAATCAGTTTGTCAGAAGAAATATTTTTGATGTAAGTACAAAAGAAATTCATACTAATATAAGTATCTTAAGTCATATATATTACATAGGTAAAATTGCTTATATAACATACATAAACAACATTGCAGACATATTTTTGCTGAACCATTTACACAAACGAAACTTTAATGATGTTTAAAATAAAGGCAATATTAGGATAATTTTATAATTCTTAAGATATTGCAATACAATAATGAAAATAGGTACGCAAGCAAATAAACCTTACAACCTCATACAAACTACCACAATATTGTGACAGTTAAACTACCATGAACTTTTTTTTTAATTCGAGCACAACCAGTCCACGTAAAAGTAAATTACGACTTTTTGTTTGGTCTCAAAACTACTTGGGCCGCCATCGCGTCAGGGAACAAACTGTGGTAATTTAAAAGCGGCACGTACGCCGCCGTTATCAGGCGTCCTCCAAACCATCGGCCATGTAAGCTATTTACTGCAGCAACAGCACTGGCTACAGTAGGACATTTAATGTACACATTTCCCTGAGGTGATTTTGTGTCAACGAAGACATGTACAGATCCACCATGATCAAAACAAGCTTCAACGACTTCATCTCTCAACTCAGTTTCAAAATGTGGATTATCAGCCTCCCTGCAAAAGATGTTAAAAAACATATTAGAGCGGTAAGTTGTATTTATATTTGTGAAAAATGCTTACAAACACTTACTTTGCGGGATCAAACATATTGGACAACATAAAGCACTGTGTTGCAATAGGAGGGGCAACAACAGGGGTAGGTGCAGCTACAGCGGCTACGGATGCAGTCGAATTTAAATGGGTCTGCATGTTTAATGCCGTTGCAGCAGCTTCCGGAAGTTTCAAATCCGTCCCTGAAATACACAAAAGTACAAAATTTAAAGTAATTTTTAATGGTTTTTTAAATAAAGGTAAGTAACTATCATTTTACCTTCAGCCAGTTTTGCCATAAGTTGTAACCGTCCTGTGACACCAAGGTTAACTCCAGCTCGATCCATTTCATCAGTGTCCAGGTAATTTTGTGGATTGTGATAGCTATTTTCTGACTTCTCTGTAACATATCCCACTTTCATTGGACGTCCCGCTATTTCGAAGCCATTTAGTTGCTCCATTGCTCTCTTGGCATCTTCTCCTTCGTGAAACTGATAAATCATTTACAATTTAATGGATTAGATGAGAAAAGCTTAGTTAGTTTTATAACAGTATATTTGTCCATATATCATTTAAAAGTCTTACAGAGCCTACATTCGCATTTGAATAAAAACGAGTTTTCAACACATTAAAACAGAAAACTACAAATTATCCTAATTTTGTATCTAAATTAAACTTACCAAAGCTACGGAGTCTATTTCACCAAACTCGACGTATGCAATTCCCTTGAATCGACGAGTCTTATTACAGGTTATCATCCTAACGTCACGTACTTTTCCAACAGATGAGAAAAAATCCTCCAAGTCTCTAGCTCTAACTCGTTGACTTAACTGCATGCAAAACACAGTTCTGGCATCTCGCTCTTCAGGAGTTAATGGGGCGTCATCTCCACCTTTAAGTGGTGATCTTGAGCTTCTTCTTCTCGGCCCTAACCTAAGCCTAGGAGGAGTCCTTGACTTTCTAATGCGGTCCTTGGACCGACTTCGACTCTTTCTTTTGTCCTTAGACCTAGAACCAGAACGACGTCTTCGGTGCCTGTCTTTGCTGCGACTCCTTTTGCGTTCACCACGTTCCCGTTCCTTATCTCGGCTTCTACTACGTCGTTTCTCTTTCCTGTCTCTGCTACGACTTCTTTCCTTACGTTCTCGATCTCGGCTTGTGCTACGGACTCTCCTCTTCCTATCACGATCACGGCTTCTACTGCGTTTTCGATCTCGGTCCCGATCTCGTTTTGAGGAGCCGTCTTCCTTCTCCCTATTAATCAAGCCAGCATCACAAATTATATTTAATTCCTTGATATTCAATAGAGTGGAATAGTTGACGTGAACAACTAGTAAAACGACTTACTTTGAGTGACTGGACCCATTGGTATGGTACGATGATATGCCATTTTCTCTTCCACCCGAGTCCGCCTGAAGATGATACAACCAACATTGATAAACAGTTCCAAGAGAAGTAGAGTCGCCCCGTGTTTGAACGTTACCAGGATAAGTAAGGATTTTAAGGAATCGGAAGAAGAAAGGTAAAAAAGAGGAAAAAAGAAACAAAAAAGAAATGCATTAGAACCATTGGTAAGAAGTAAATAATTTCTACATACATACAATTAATCGCTTCATTAGCGCTCCTCGCGCATTTCGATGCTATAGCATCTCTGGTATAATGAAGAACGGAGCCAAACGCCTCTTTCTGAACGCCACCTAAGCACCTAGAGGTATCACAAATCGTTTATGCATGATAACCAAACCAATTTCCAAATACCTGACAAAATGGGATCACAATCACAATACAGTATGTATTACGATAAAACACACGTACATGGACAGAATTAAACAAAACAAGGCTTCATTACTATTTACCCTAAAACCTTTTTTTCGGGTTTGTGGCTTGTAATCATCATTGTCATATTTTGCACCATGCATGCAGTTATCAATTAACTACGTATTATGCGCAACTATCTAACTGTTTTCAAAGCAGACCTTTGGTAAATTAGTGGTACCAATCATGCTATGCGAAATCATTTGCTTCTGCTACATGATGTTATTGTGTGCTGACAAATAGGATAACTTACCATAGGTGAAACCAATCAATTACCCGTCATGAATAAAATATTTTTGGCGTAGTAGTAGTAGTGAATAAAAAGAAGGGTTTGGTCTGACTGACTGACAACATCTGGAAAGATACACAGATAAATGTTAAAATTCTTGATTCTCGACATTGATATTTAATTTAACCTAAAGTTTTTCCCAAATTACTTCACTAAACGTATAAAAGGCAATTTTGCACTCAAATGAAAACTTTCAAAGAGAAGAGAGACTGGATTTTTGTTTCTTCTCTACATATCTACACAATATGCTTTGATGTTACAAAAATTATGTTATTTAAAATAAAATTTTAAATCGACGCATTGTACTTTTGAATTTGAAACCCTTAGTATGCAAATACATACGATGTACGATACGACAAGGGAAAAAAATACGTCAAAAAAATTAGGGAACAACAACAGCCCTTTCAGTTCGTACTAAATTCTGAAGGGCTACAGTATATTATTTGGAAACTTGACAAAAACAATCCAAAGCAGTCCACTGATTTGAGAAGAATCCCGAACAGATCGCCGCAACTTGAAAACCAGAAGAAGACACAGGCACTGGCCGTACTCACCTTAAACATTTAAATGATGTGCTTCTACCTGCTTGATCCAAAACTCAGGTCAACTGCTGTTTTGCTTGAAGAATTGATGTCGGGGGGAAGCATTTATTTGCGAAATCAGACAATCGTGTCTGCAAGATGTCAAAAGTGGAATCAGTATCAAATATTCATAACTTACTTCCAAAATTATATTTTATGAATGGTCTGTTTGCTTAAAAGTCTAACGGAATTTGCGATAACTGTGCAAATGACAACGATGACCACATAGGAAATTTGCCATTCTTATACTTCTCTCTTTTAAAGTTTACAGTTTACGCAAGTAATAAAAGACGCCTTACAAGTGAGTGATCCCATTTAACATCATTTCCATACTGAACACGACTTTTCATTGTGAAGGTAGAAAAATTTACGCAATTCAATAAACCCAAGATCCCATCGCAATCTGCCTTGACTGCAGAGCGTGTGCATCTAAAATATACTCAGGAAATGCAACGATAAGTATTTAGTCATTCAGTAAAATGTATGCGCAGTTAAAAACTATTAAAAAATAACAGGTAACAACTGCCTGCCGACTGCGTGGACCGTCAAGGTAGATGGAACAAGGAACAACATATTCTGGTCGTGTGCGTAACACCTGAAAGCATACAATGATAACCTCATCGGAATTCGTTCTACTTTGTTCTATTGATTGATATTTACTCACAACGAAGATGAGCTGGTTGAAAAAAAAAATTAAAAGGTAACCTCTATCCGATCTCTCCGAAAGACAACATACAGGAATGAGGAATGAATGAACCTATATTGAAACATTGAAACTGCATATACAAAAAATTGTTGTTTTTACTAATAGAACGGAGCATTGATTGAAAAGCGTTAGATTAATTTGATGAAGAAAAAACTGTTTTGTTACAGTTGCACAAGGATGAAGGAAAGGAACGAATAATAAAGCCTCTTTAGCTTTTTCGCTGCTTAATAATCTTCGTGTTTTTAAAATCTATTACTAAAAAATCGAATATTTTTCAATTTTAACTCAAACACGCATAGACGTTACTCTATTCTCTGACTACATAATTAAAACAATTTAAGCTATCGTTATCTTCCTATACCTACCTAAAAACTCAAGTTTCAGTCGTAAGTTTAGGTCAGTCTGATAATTGATACACTAAATCAAAAATCACGGTAGTCTGACTTAGATCAGGCACAATGAAAAATGTTGAACCCTGGCTTATGGTTATTTTGTTTATTTCGTGATTTTTACTTTACTTATCTACGAGGTGCGTCTACTGTCTGAAGAGCTACTACTGAGTCTGAGTTCTAAGAGTTTTGGTTGTTTTCAATGCCCAAAGCCGCTTAATGTCTGCAAACCCATTTTTACGTTCTCAATGCTTTTTTGACTAGTATTACTGCATTTATATGCTTGACAGTTCACCGTATGTTTATGATTGATGTCTTTACAGCTTAGCACCTATAACAGATAGTCGCATTCCAGAACACTTATAGATGTCAGTAATCTACATTATACTATAAATAGTTTAAATTCAATTAACGGCACATAAAACATTCCTTAATTACATACAAATTGTAAATTGTTAACGTCATTCATTAAAAATTACAAGCTCCATCATCAAGCTACCATAATTAATATTAGAAAACGCCACACTTACCGACTTGCTGACATAGGCAGCTTCCAGCATGGCATCTACGTCAAATTCATCGGCCATTTTGTTCGTCACCTATTAAAACGTTGGAAGGGAAAGTTGCTGGGTTATTACTGGTAACTGGACTTGTCTACCTCCAACCTCCACCGAAGGATGACGGATATCTTTCGTCAGATATATATTCTTGATTCCCGAACACTCCGACGCTGCTTGCTCCAATGTCCAAAAGTACGCTGGAATTATTCTACGTCCCAAAGTTGAAAGTCTTCTACTCGCCCGTTCTACCTGTAACAACAAAACCACATAAATCATAAATACGAATAACGAAAATAATTTAACCATAATGTAAACACCATTAATGTAATTGGACAATTTATGCAGCACAGTTGGCAGTCAGCTGATGTCAATGTAGTGACCAACAACTAATAATTTATTTATCAAATTATAAATGCACCACCAAACAAGCTCCGCCTTATTACATATTAAGGTAAACTGCAAGTGACAAAGCACACTCAATTCGCATTATTATTAAACTAAAAACTAATTACTTAAAAAACCTTTCAGTCGGCCAAAAAACAAACGAATCACCAAATGTAAACAATAACCCACCTATCCCTCCTGATAACCATAACATAACCCCCACACCCCTCAACAGCTGACAGCAACCAGCTAGTAAAACGCCCTGCTCAGTCACTAACTAATGATTAAAGACAATAAATTAATTTAATTAAATTAAATGAATATTTAAAAAATAATAAAACGTGCGTACCTTTAAATTTAAAAAAATATTACCAACACTGACTTTGTATTTACTCCTCCTGCTTCCGACGTACTGACTGTGACTGCACGAACAAAAAAACAGATACTAAATTAACCTACTCGAAAAATTTCTCCTATTTTTCCAGGAAAATAACAACAATTTTTTGGTGTTTTACAAATAATCCTTATTGACCGTGTCGTATTTATATACCTGTATAATTCTACAACAAAATATGTTTTTTACTTGGTTTAGCAAGGGAGAAATGCATAAATGGCGTAACTACTCTTTTATCCTTGTTCTCTCAACAACTCATTCATTCTCTCACACACCACCGTCCGCGTCCGTCCTTTCTGTCCTTCTGCTATCCTTGCCATACATAAAATACAACACACATACTTAAGGCCATTCAATATGGAAGCAAATGGGGAAAATTTAGAAATTCAAATATAAAAAATTGGAGCAGTATTTAAAACTTTTGAAAACTATGTTCTTTCTAAATAGATACTAAACTAAAAAACATAGTTAAAAAAATTCGAAATTTATCTCCCAATTTTAAATTATCGCAGAATCTAAATTTTTCCCGCTTTTCCATGATATACTCACTTAAGTGCACCGTACAACGTAAAAAGCGTAACCATCATGTAGCACTTTATGCATTCAACAAATACCCAACAAACCAAACCACCCCTAGTTGATGATCGATATAAATATCACATTCTCTCGTGTGAATGTGTATACATTTAAGACATAAGTCATCAGTATAATTCTGTGTGTACCTTTCCATCCACATCATACGTCAGCAAGGTACCCCAATCCCAATCCTATCACACACAATCTATATTCATTGATAGAGCCATTTTTAGTCATTATTGGTCCGTTTTAAAATGTTCCATTTTTAGATAAAAATGACCCAAGTTTTTTAATCCGTCCGTTCTTAGGTAAAAACCTTAAACCGCTTACGAAATGATAAGTAAAACACCAACATCAATAACCTTTAAAAAAAGATAAAAAATGTTTTTTTGTCTTCTGAAGATGTAGAGGAAGTTGGATGGAATGAAAGTCACACGTAGCTTCGATAGGACATTCATATCGTATCCAATGCATATTCAAATGCAACAGGCAGGCAACTATGTGCATTGAAGGATTGAAGAAGGTGAAAAAGTATTTTTCTCTATCAGCTTTTTATGACTCGTTCGAAATCCAAAATCCTTCAAAATATTTTTATTTCCTTGTTTTAGTCTTGTTCGTTTCTAGTTGGCCGTATGATTGTAATGTATGAACTCATTTTATGATTGTATTGTCAATAGCAAATTGTTTTAAGATTTAAGATAAGCCTAATACTAACTAAAGCCTTCTCTACTCTCTCGCTCGACTAAAGTCAAGATCTTATCACATTAACTGACTTTCTTGAAATGAATGACAAACGACAAAACCTTGTCCATAATTCAAAAAGCATTATTTGCATTGTAATTAGAATGATAATGATAAACTGGAAATATATTTTGGACCTCTATTAATGATTATTGAGTAGCTAATATACAACCCTGTTCAAGAAAAGAATTGCAAAATCCTGGGAAAGGAAAACTCCCTCTCTCTCTTACACGTGAT
>JAHZNG010001939.1:0-21008 GCA_027744375.1 Orchesellides sinensis | reverse complement strand
CTCTGTTGAATTATGGCACAACATTTTTGACACTTTTCTACAAGTTTTGGAATCTTGACAAGTGAAATGTTTGTGCAAGTTCAATACAACTTTTTCTCACAAAGTCTCTGTCTTTATTATTCTTTTACTCTTTCTATCCAGCATACCGATGATCTTTTAAAACTCCGCAACTGCTAACTTATGAATGCAAGCAACAAGCCTGTTTTCATTATACGCATCACCATAAAATTCAAAGAAAGTTTTTTATCATCCCATATCATTCATCGTCTTTGTTGCGTCCACTCTTAGAGGAATTGTCATAAGAATAAGGAAAAATCTTTGGAGAATATTGCTCTATCCTGATGATCACGATCACTAGAGGATTTTCTCAAGGATTTGCTTTCCTCCCTTGGGCACCACGCACCAGATTCGTATTGCTATATTTTATTAGCAAAAAACGGGCAACCCTTACTGGGTTATAATGTATGGGCCACCACTTACTGGCTAAACTTGTCTTCTTCGTCTAAAATTGCTGTTGCTGGTTTATTGGTTAGGATATGATCATTACAAATGTACATACTGTATGTATACCCTTAGTTTTTATAACCCATGCAAGACATCAGGAAAGGAACGGAAGATGGGATGAATGTTTTTATTCAATATTGTATTTGATGATTGCTTCCTTCTTCTTCTTTACTGGCTTGGCATGGCACGCAAGCTTTGTGCCATATGATGTAGAATGTATATGATGATGGAGTATGCAGATCTCTCATTTTTGATATTTGATCCCTCCCTTATTCCCGTATCGTCAATCTATAGCACATAATAATAATATTATTATTGACATATGAACTAAAGGAAAATACATTTTTTATTCCCAGAGAGGAAATAGTACCAATCTCCAGTCTTCTACTACTCGCATGCAATTTCCTAATAGTAATATTCTTATTGCGGAGATGAGGCTGATGGTTGGTGAAGTGATGAGAATAACAAAAGTTCGTCGGGGATTACAGGGATTCTTGATTGTTATTATTAGGGAAAGACGCAAGAGCTAGAGCGAATCTTTGAAAGTTATACACACACACAGTAATAATGATATTCAATAATAATAATCCCATTTCTTCATAACCGCATTATTTTCTTACTTTTGCTGAAATCAAAGCAAACGGAAGACTTCTTGTCATTATTATTTTTTATTGATAGCTACAGCTAAAACAAAGTCTGAAGCAAACTGCAAATAGTTTAGGGTTTCTGTCATTTCCCTTTCATCCTTTATTATTTAATGACCTGTTTCAGTTCAAGATTGATCCTCACTGTAGAGACTGATGAGGTTAAGTTCATGTTACTCAAGTCATTATCATTTCATGCCATTAGGTCGTATATAGTCTATCTTTTTCCTACATATTCGTAGATTTCTTGCCTGTGTGTAAGCTTAAAATTAGATAGCATTCTACTTATTTTCTCAATAGAAATGGATTATCTTCAAGGAACTATGCCTGAGCCTGCTGTCTGATGATATGACTATCGTCAAGAATCTAGTCAAGCTCTTCAATCCTTATCACCATCATGGATAAAAAACTAAGCCTTCTTTTGCATTTTCAATTCCATTGAGACTCTTCTGCGTATGGGATTGAGGCTCTGTAGAGACTTGATTAATATCACATCATCAACATCAACTTCACCATCATCCATTCTCATTTTCACCCTTTTCCTTTTCATTACAGATATCCATGCCGCTTTTTATGCAGTCAACACGTGCAACATAAACATACTAAGCTCTTCAGGGACATCGTCAAGCCCTAATATACTCCTTGAAGTAAAATATCAAGCTGATTTCTACTCATTTTTAAAGGGAGACTAGGGAGACAGCTCATTTTGAGAAAATTAAAATTAGAGCATCATGAAGCCTACAAAGTGTGAGATGCAGTGCAGCACTGCAATTTTTCTTTTGCAAAGAGTGTCTTAAACTTGATGCTGAGTTGTAAACTACACAGGGGAACTAAGAACTTAATGCAGTGGCTCATTTGTTTAATCATTTCATACGGTGCATCAATTTTGTTTTCATTGCAGTATTCTATTTTTCAAGAGTTTACCTATTTACAAAAAGGTTGCTGCAATATCAATTAGATCAGAAGCTGCACGATAGATGAGCTGATGAAGAGGAGAGAGATTCATTGCAACAGCTGCAGTCATAATTACAGTCTCCACACTTTTTTGTATAAAGAGACCTTGAAAAAGTTGAAGTGGGATGGAAGTTTATTTTCTTAAGAGATTTCTCACACTAATCCAAGTGGTTTTTCATCATTATTAATCCACGACGAGACGAGACATATTTATACTTGTCAAGTCAAACACGAAAACCAGGCGCAAAACTTATTTTCAAGAGTTAACCATGAAATGACATAATTATTTGAAGGATCCTCTCTTAATAATATCATAANGTCAAGTCAAACACGAAAACCAGGCGCAAAACTTATTTTCAAGAGTTAACCATGAAATGACATAATTATTTGAAGGATCCTCTCTTAATAATATCATAATTGCGTACATGTTCTTAAAAACTCCTAAAAAATTAGAACTTAATATACCTATGTATTTGTATACAAACATATTGCATATACATTACATTAAAGCTCATGTCATCTTGTTTTGTGGTTGCCTTCGACTTGATCTTGCTCTGCTACCACAGATCCTTTTTGCAGATAAGCAAAAATATATTTTATAATGGTGCGTACCTGTTGTGTTTTGTGTTCTCGTCTTATTTAGCTTGTTTGCTGTTATCTCTCTGGCCTGGCTCACTAGAAAAGAGGGAAGAGAAGGTTGTAAATTTAAAAATCACATAAACTTTCCATTTTTTTCTTTCAAGGTGAAAATTTATCTTCTCCATATCTCCATCATTGTAATATCACATCATCACAGTCATCATGATTATACCATGCCAGTTTTACATTTTTGGTGGTGTTAGTTGTTACACAAAATACACGAGCGGAATATATAAACACAATTTGTGTATATATAAGCTCTCTGATGTTTTAGCATGCAATATATACAATATACACAACCGAAAAGAATTTAGAAAAAAATGTACTGCATAAAAATGTCAAGTAAAACACAAGGCAGACAGTCAGGCATTTTTCTTCAATTCAAGCAAAGCATAAAGCAAACTATTATGCAAGTTTAACAGACAACAAGCAGGTGGAAATCTAACTAAATCACGGCACCAAAACTAAAAAAGATATTGGACACTCATGCAACTTTTTTCTATCATCATCAAGTTTCTTTTCTTGTATATTGTGAAAATGTGTGCCTAAGCTTAAATGATAAAAAACTGCACACCATACAAGTGGTGGACAAATAGGCTAGGCATGTATTCTATTTTTCTGCATTAAAAAATTCATAATCATTATTGGTGCAATGTTACTATATACACAAACACGGCAACAACATAAAACATGCTTAAGATCAGGACAAAATCTTGAAAAAAGAGCAGGAGAGTTGCTCTGTTTAAAAAGGGATTCCAGCAGGTAATAAAAATCATCTTAATGGCAAGTGTTCAAAAGGAGGTTGGTTTTATTTATGATGTGTATATTTCATTGGGCATGTCTACACTTCGACACTTTTCCTATATACCTTGTTCAATTTCATATGTGCGTGTCGGCCTGTTATGATTATTGTATTAGATTACACCAATGCACACAACATGCAGTATAAAAAACCAGTGACTTAGGCTGAGATTTCAAATAAAAAACTGAATTATTTCATCGAATCATGCTTTCTTTCCTAAAAAATTGTTAGAAAACATCATTCGATTTCGAAAGTTCTAACTTGTCCTAAGAATTTACATAATATACAGCCAGTGTTTAGTTCCGATAGCATCACGATGAGAGAAATATTGATGCAAAAGTGGTACTTCCTGTCAGATCTTACTTGAAAATCTAAATGTGTTATTGGCAGTTTTGGCATGTGTACGGATTTTCGAGTGATACAGACACAGCATGAATTATGCTATATTTCCGATGTTATTATTTCCCGGAAGTGTAAGACTTTCAGTAGATACGTGTTGTTCATTTTACAGTCACTCCATCAAATATCAAAATTATAGACTTTTATCTTCCATCATGTAATAAAATGTATTAGGAATGTGTAGTTGCGTTTATTATGTGGTATTGCGTTATTGAATGGTCCATTAACGCCCATAATGAACTACAAATTGGGTTAGGGAACGCTCTGATGTCAATTAGGAATTATAATGAAGAAGAGGTGTTAATGGTATGGCATAGCATAATATTATGCTCTTTATCATCGGAAAAAGGTTTGGAACTGCAGTATACAAATATTAATGGTATATAGAGCACGTCTCATAAACCACCTCTGACAATTCTGACATTAATGTGGTTTGCAAAGCATGTATTCCTAATTCCAACTCACACTTCATAATAATATGTATAGATGTAAGAAAAGCAGATTAATAAGAACAAGTTCCGCATTGCGACGATAATGTGATCTAATGCTTTTAAACCAGGAGAAAGCTTCAAAACGAATCTACATTATTTTTTGTTATGGAAAATATTCGTTCAAGCATGCTTTTATAGTTTGTACCTATGTATGACATCAATTATTGTGTAGATGACGAGTTACTGATGAGTGATGAGCTAGCGCCTTTTTAGAGGTATAGTAAAGATGCATTCCATCATTATTATCATTATCAAGTTGTGCTGTATAAGACATGCAGTGCGAATTCAAATGTAATTTGTGAACACTTTCACAAAATTCTCCACGGGAATTCTCAGGCTTTCAGACAACCCTATCAAATCATTTGAGAAAGCCTCGTAATTCCAGTAGACCATTTTCGGGGAAGAAAGAAGTAAAGTCGTAATGAATGATGTGTGTGTGCAGTTTGCTTCCCCATGTATCGAATTAGTTTCCGCGTGTAGCCGTGTGTATCTTGTAACATAATGTCATGTGTCATTTTCCCAAGAGGATATGACGGGAAGCTCGAAACTAAACTAAATAGGATTCAATATGTCAAGTAACAAGAAAAACCATATCCGCTTGCATATAAAAGCGATGGCACAAAATATTATAATGGGTTACATTTTGGTTTTCTCCCGATACATATAGGGATAGACGAACAGCCTCTCTATGCATGTCTGCGCCATTAATAGTCTTCGCCACCTTTGACTTTAAGCGTTTTGTAAAGAAATGGATTGAATTGGATGGGCTGCTGCTTTAAAAAGTGGTGGCTTAAAAACAACAGCGAAGCAATATAAAACATTAGTCTATAAAAAAACGATATCGTTCTGTTATCCTTCCCGGCACGGCTGTATTGGCATTTCCTCCATGTAACTAAACACAATGTGTCTAAATCTATATAACAAACTTATTTTGTCAACTAAGGTGGAGAGAGACAAAAGACAATACTGTAACAAAATGGGAAACGATCGCCTATTTTGCATTGACACTGGCTGGATACGTACCTTAATGGCCTCCCTTCTTACTTTACCAACATAGTGAGCCACTGATACACTGACAAGCGAAGAATAATAGGGAGGGAATTGTTATTAATAATGTAAATCTTGTTACCAAGAAGCTATTTACAAGGAGTAATGTCGTTAGACCCACTTTCCTTACCACACACGCTAAAAGTATGCAATCGCATCACTCAAACTTAGTAGTTTTCTCCAGAATTGTTGTCTCTGCATACCAGTAAGTAAAGTCCCTTTGCACACACACACACAAGCTGTTATGAAAGTGGTGGATTGTATTTCTCTCTGAGCATAAGCAAAGTTTCAACGGAAGCTATTAAAAGTGGGTGGAATCAAATGACTCGAAACTGTGAGTTAACGCATAGTAAATTAAATTGGAAGGGCAACCTGATCGGTGTGTTCAGAATGGAAATGGTCGTAATGCGAAAATGTGACAGGTGATGGGAAAGAGACGGTAGGAGGTAAAAGTAGGAAATGGTGGGATAAGGTGCTTTTTGTATACACTTTCACACATACCAAATGATCTTTTGTTTGTGTTTGTGTGTGGTATGGTTGTATGGTGTGAATAAGAAATGAAAAGGACTAATTAAAGGTGACAATTTGACAATTGAGTCATGCTGGGCTATGTATTCTAACACCCACATAAAATTCACTTCATTCATTCACCTGGTCGCATGCATTCACAACAACAAGCCTCAAGCTTATTAATAAATGCATAAGAGAGAAGTTACAAAATTTCCATGAAAATTTAGGGCATTTTCTCTCGCGAAATCTCGGCATTCCCTACTTTCATCCTACACATATAATGGCCACCAGCCTCAACTCACCTCAGCTATCATGTTTATGCTCAGAGAAATTCTATTGTGGGAGATGGACAACTGGAAACATCCATGTAGACATAAAGAGTGGTGTTATGTATATGAGTATTGTATGCTCACTTGAAGATTGAGTGGGCAAAGTTACGCTAAGCATGTTGTTGATGATGATGGAGGATTCTTGTGTAACAGACCGTGAAACAACAAAGATTTCACGCTGCATTTCCCTTTGGCACGACTCCATTTGAAATAAACTTCTTTTGACTCATTCCTTGTTTTACCCCCATTCACATTCTTTCCACTCAATAGAATACCAAGATACACTTTTACTTCCAGTCTTACAATAAAGTACACACATCTATTTTTGTGATAAATAACAATGATATGGATAAACATGTATGCTTCGTACATAGATAATATAACTGTAGATCTGGATGAGTTCATCGGAATAAAAATAAAGTGAAAGTGTACAACGTGGGCCTTAAAAACATTTATGGATCCTTTACACCGGTCGCCCTACTCCAGGGCTCATTATTTTTATCAGCGTACTCATTTTTCTATTACACTGGAACATGTCTTTTTGTATGGCTTCCTACAGAATAAACAATGAACCCGTTTTGTTTTCAGCTCACATATCCTTCATAGAAATGGGTTGCAAAAAATGTTTGCAATTTTCATGAGTTATTTTTATCCTGCGTAATGACAACAAGGAAACCTGATTGTTCTACAGAATAAACAATGAACCCGTTTTGTTTTCAGCTCACATATCCTTCATAGAAATGGGTTGCAAAAAATGTTTGCAATTTTCATGAGTTATTTTTATCCTGCGTAATGACAACAAGAAAACCTGATTGTCCTATAAAACACATGAATCTGTATTACTTTCCTCTGGAGATAGCCAGTCGTCAACAATTCATTGCAAAGATTTCAAGATAAAGTTAGTCAAACAAAGTGTCTCAAGGCGCCCCAGTTGAGTATGAAGATGTTGACTTGTCTTGCGATATTTCATTTATGGAAGGATGGACAGTTTTGACGGACTGGTAGACTGACTGAAATCATTGAGGTTGTGAATAAAATGTGGCATTTGAAGACAGACAAACATAGGTACACATTATATTTTTTATCATGCCTGATCCGTTATAAAATGTTACAATTTTCAATGAAAGTACATACCATTTAGATACTGCAAACTGCTTTAGTTATGGAGTTGCCGTATGAGTTGTTTAAAACCGGATATTAACGAAACTGTCTTGTATAATACTACCATAACGGATATTGCTTACAACCCAAACGGAATTTTCGTTTCCAGTCAAATGACTTTTCCACGTTCCAAGGCATGTCTGTGTTTTCCAAGAAATATAAACCGATATTTTAAAACTTGAATAAATAATCCGCTGGGCCTGTCTTGGTAAAAAAATTTTTGTCGTTTTTGCATGTGATGTCTTTTCTATAGTAAAGTTTACCAATCATAATGCTGTCATGTGTCATCACCGGAATCAACCAAAAAAAAGGGAATCCACTTGCACTCAAATAAGTGCACAAGAATAGTCGAATAAGTAATACATACAAGTCATTGTAGATAAAACGTCAAAAACAAAAATATTCAATCTAAGATCTTATCAGAAAATACATGCATGCCAACAAAAAGACGATTGTCATCCTGACTTAAATAAATACAACTTGAACAATATGCGTAACATTCTTTCAACATACAAATCTCTATACTAAGCTTTTTGTAATGTAAAACACGTGTATTTCCTATGCAAAAAACACTTTAGCTTGCATGAAATATCTTTAGGAATCCAACTCGTCTACAACCACTATGCATACATGGGTGCCGGTATTCAACCAATCTGCCTTTTATAGCTTCATGTTTCTTGATTCATGGACAAAAAATAAATGCCACAATCAACTTTTTGAGTTTGACTTGATGCCTTCAATTTTCCAAATATCTTAAGCTATACTAAAAACCAAAATAACATCGTTTTATATGAAAATACATTTGCTATCTCACTCTTGAAACTGAAGAGCCTCTTGAAAACTTGTCGGCTGCTTACTAAATCTATTGCAGACAACACAGTACATTCACATGCCATCCTATTTACTAAGCAAAATATGAATTCTTAAGCATCCTATAAAACTCATCTTGAAATCCAAAGAGATAGAGTTGCATTGCCGTTCGGCGATATAAATTCAAGTACCTTTCATCGAATAAAAACGGGATGTAAAATATAAAGTGTAGAAGTGTTGCTTCATCACAACAGGACTGGTCGTGTGTGCTTCTTCAGAAGTCAAGTATTTTTTTAAAAAGCTTGTTGCCTAAAAATGGTTACCCTTTTCTCACAATTTTCATTTGAATGGTTTTGTGTACATTAATTTAAGCACATTCATTTCATTAAGCTCTTATCACAAAATTGTGGACATACTAAACGTTTTTAAAAGCAAAGCCAGACTAACACTGACATTTATATAGTTGAGAGCTTAGCTTTTAATTGTAAATCCAGATTTTGAATCCATTTTAAAAGTGATGAAATATTATGTAAAACTGCTAAACACACGCTAATTGCAAAATCCTTTTGACTGTACTTTCTCTGCACTAAATTCACGTATTCAATATTAAAATGGAAATCTGGCATTTTAATTTAAGCCTTTTAATCTGTATTCTGTATTGTAGATACTGTTATTACTTCCTGTCTAATGAATTTAGATGCACTGCAAACAAATTTGAATATGATCTTTTGAGACCTGAATAAATTACCATATTGTTTTAAAACTAACATTTTAGAGGCTACAGTCTTTCAGTTATATGATAAAAGTCTAAAATCGGTCATGAAGGCTTTACTAAACAGACCACCCTGTACTTACTTAGAAACCTACAAGATACCAAAAAATAATATCTATTTTATACGAATATGAAAATAATTTTAATAATGAACCGACTTTTTCCCTTGTGACAATCATTTTTATCTTGCAGTTCTTTCTCTGTCGTCATCTTGTCTCGTCTCTGCCATCATGTCACTTTCCTTGAGCGTGTACCATGTCACATAAGACAAATCCCATTTGTTCCACCCATGTTCTTTTTATTTGAACTAATATATGTTCATACGTACTTAGTTACTCTTCGCCTTGCTTGCTCTGAAACATGCTTTGAAAGCAAAATTCGGATGGATTTTATGAAATAAGTGGAACCTCTAGTATTTCTTCTGAGAAATATTATATGCTCTTACCTTGCTACATATAGCGCTCATTTGTTCATATACGGCACATTTTAAGACGTCTTGCATTTTACAAAAAAATGTAAGACAAACGTGCTACGTGATTTTTATCGGATTAGGCAATTTGATTCCGTCTATTATGAATGCACTAAAGACTATACCTGAAGAAAGCAGGAAAAAGTGCTTCAGCGGCAAACGAAACGAGACGTAGATAAAATGGGACAAATAAAGTTTTAAAGAGCATGAATATATGTACATATGTCTGGAGTTCAGAAGGAGTTCATTTGATACATTGAGTCCTTTTGTAACATTTCCATTCTTTTGTTATCGTCTCATCTCATCTCAAGCTTTATGAATGCTTAAATTTCCAAACTGAGGGGGTAAGTCATATTCTTCAAATTGTAACATAGCAAAGCAATTGCTTCGAAATTGGGACAATCGCCTAAAGTAAAAGATGTTCCATATCGCAATAATTTCTTTTAACTATGATGGGATTATCATGGAAATTTCGAAAATGCTCATCCTGTTTAAAAAATGTGTTTTAAAAGAAAACCGAAGCATGTTCAGAAACATTGTAGAATCTTGTCAAAAATATTATATGATAAACTCAAGACACGGGGATATGCATCATAATCATTCATCAAAGCTTGAGAATGTTCATCCTAAGTGAAGAAACTACGAAAACTTTTTTCGCGATTATCAAGTGAAATTTTTATTAAAACAACAAATTTAAAGAAATACATACCAAAATGTCATTTATATGAAGATCGTGTCGTTTGCGTTTAGCGTCAAGTTGACTGATATGTTATCCAGTACTTTCACTAAAAGCTTTGGGTTACAAATTTTCCCGATAAAAGTATGAAACACCTTCTAGAAACCATATTGTGAAATGTACGGGCTACGGTTGTTTCTCAACAACATTTGAGCATTTCACATTTCTTGTTTAATCTCGTGAAAAACTCAGCTTATAATTGATGAGCATCCACAAGAAGCTCCTATGCTATTAGGTAAGCATACTGTTTACACGGCACAACTTTTCTGGTGATATCTTGCGAGAGAAATTTTCACACGGACAGGGATGCCTATCTACAAGCATTCAATGTAGTAGTAGTAGTAAGGACATATATACAAAACGAACATTACTTAAAGAAGGCAAACAACCCATCAAATATTCATGCTACATCGTGCTAAATAATTTTTATTCATTCTCTTAAATAATGTTAATAAACATAGTGCGTACGATAGCATTCGCATTCCCTTAAAACTTCCAAACATACGTTATGTTTGAAATAAATATAATCATAACTTATTCTGGCTAGTGCAAATGCGCATTTTGATACAGAAGTTGTTTTCATTTCCTGTTTTCAATTTTTAGATTTATTTCAGAGATACAAGATGCAGACGAGGACGGCTGGCTGTTGATATTATTGGGTGTAATTGTGTTTGCTAACAAGTATTTAGGTTTTAGGAAGTAGACTCACTGGCAGTTTTGTACCCAACGGAATTCTTGATGTAAAAACATTGTAAGCGACTTTGGCACTTTTAGGAAAGTATGATGCTACAGCTTTTATCTTAAGTATGTTCCTAAAAAGTATGAAAGAAAATTGACGCATGTTAAAAGAATATAAAGTTTCCGGTTTTACGTCTTAAACCAATTTTCTGTATATAAAAGTTTCCATCGATGTCGACAAATGCTCGATATTCAGCGATATGCTCTTAGAAACTTAAGTTGCCGACATAATACATGTTAAAGGTAAATGCCGTCAAAAGACTGATTTTATTTGTGAATAATCACAGGTGTAGGTGGGAGAATAGTGCTTTGTATTAAATCGGCTTGACACATGAATAAAAAATCAAATTAAAAAGAGATAACTGGATTTGATAAGGATAAAACCGCAAAATCGTAGTTTCAATAGAAGCATATATGATTTCTTACAAGTTCATAAGAATCACAATATGCAACAGAATTTCGATTGTTCCTAACTGTAACTGCGAACTGTTTGAAGAGATTTACTCTTCCATTAAAATGGCTACTTGATAAAACTTACATATATTGTATTAAATCGGCTTGACACATGAATAAAAAATCAAATAAAAAAAAGATAACTGGGTTTGATAACGATAAAACCGCAAAATCGTAGTTTCAATAGAAGCATATATGACTTCT
Source organism: Orchesellides sinensis (assembly GCA_027744375.1). NCBI lineage: Eukaryota > Metazoa > Arthropoda > Collembola > Entomobryomorpha > Orchesellidae > Orchesellides > Orchesellides sinensis. Next base: position 9,346 of record JAHZNG010001939.1, on the reverse strand, counting down.
TACAAGTTCATAAGAATCAGAATATGCAACAGAATTTCGATTGTTCCTAACTGTAACTGCGAACTGTTTGAAGAGATTTACTCTTCCATTAAAATGGCTACTTGATAAAACTTATATGAGCTACTTTATTACGAACTCTTTTATGCAGCCGTGTAACAAAAGTTGCTTTCATCGATAACTTAGCAGCTTAGTGCTTTTGAATGAATTACTAAGCTTACTGCATCGCAAGGAGCCATGTTACATCTAAAGAATTATTAGAAAATAATCAAAACAAGATTGACCGGTCATGATCATTTTTATCAACACTTTTTTGCCGTGATTACGGATTCCTCCTAAGTAATAGGATCCATAACACTGAATTCTCATCATGATGATGCTTGCACATAGTCAACCTTGATTCGCAATTATCTCGTCTTTTGTCGATTACCGATGATGCCGATGATTCAACTTTACTTTTTCATGCGCATTCAGCAATGCAGGTATGCATATCATAATTTATACAAGAAGATTGCATTGCAAGGTAGAGTGGATATGCACAATCATTTTTCATTTTGCTTATCATTATCATGCCAGCTACTCGGTGCCTGCATCAATCCAGAGAGCCAACAAGAAGCGAGGACTTGAAATAAAAAACGTACTTTAAGACGTGTGCAATTGATTCCTTTGTTTTTCATGCTTTTTGTTATCCCTATCAACCGTACATAACCAGTCCTTTTTTATCGTTTGGCAAGCAAAGACCTTAGTTAGCCCTGAAAAGATACTTTGAGGAAAGGATAAAAAAATCACAGCCAAGGCAGGAATAATAAGAGATCCTATCTTGGTATAATGAAACGAGGAACTCATGAAAAAGGAGAATGTTTAGCTGTATATATGTATCAGGCAAAAATTGAAGAATAAGAAAAAAAGATGATATAACATCAAGTCGTAGGCTTCACAAACAGTGAAAAAGTCATTTTGATTCTTCACGTCATATGTCATGCACAGCTATAAAGCATCTCTTTACAAGTATTTCTGACATCTTCCACTTCATATAGAACAAGACAAACAAACAAGCAGAGAATGCTCCCAATTAAGGCAATTATCAATGACGGCCATCTCTTTCCCGTCCGTCTCCGATCATCATACTTTTGTTTGCTTGGTCAAACGCCTTTTTGAGATTTTCGATGAAGGCCAAATTGCCAATTAAAAGCATATAGGACTCTTTTTTAGTAAATAAAGCTGACAATTATCCATTTTAATAAAAAATTGTTGAATCAGGCGAAAAACTTTATATGATTTTCTAGCATTATCAGCATGTCAAAGTCTCACTTTTTAAGTTTGGAAGGAGTGTAACGTGTAACTGAGATTTTTCTTAATTGCATGAATTGATGTCCATTTAAGGCGTAAGAAAAGAAACATTGGAAATTGATATTGTTAAATGGTAGTTGTCGATGTGCTAATTGCTACATCATGTTACAACGTGTCATTATTTATCTACCTACTTAACTAACCGCTTAAAGTAGACGATCACGATGTTAAGTTCATATTTGCGGAAAAATTCATGTTTCACGCATTTAGAGAATTCCATACATCAAATCTATTTGGGAGATGTTGTTTTTATTAGGGTATGGGTATGTATTATATTACAAAAGTGCATTCATTCATCCAAACCAAAAAATCTTCCCACTGACTGCATCATCCAAACTGGTAGAATTTGCAGTAAATCCCATTATTTTATGAAATATGTATTATGCATGCATTTTTATCACAGTTTTGACTCAAAATGCATTTGTTTGTTAACATACAGCATTACATTATATTGAAAAGCATAAATTAAACAATTTGCAATCTCATAAGGACGGCCATATATGTATTTATGGAAATTCTTTAAGTCATTCTAAAATGCAAAACAAAAGACCACATCAAGCCAAAATCTGAGCTAAAATGGATCCACAAACAACGATCTTTTGTTTGAGCCAATTTAAAACAGCATATTATTTGTTTGATTGATGCCTGTAATGTTGACAATAGATAGAAAGGAAAAGTTTGACATTAATGAACCATAAAACTGTATGATAATGTGTGCATTAAAGAGCCATAATCGAGCAGAAAACCAGACAGACAATTAAAATCGGTTAGTAATGTCTTGCATTTTTAAAGGCAGGCAACAAGCAGAGGTAACAAACAAGATGAAATACAAACACAAATAGCAGACATGTATATAAATAAATCAAAATCATTTAACGATGCTTTTTGCGCATGAGATCATAGAAGAACCAGTCAGCCACCCTTTTAATGCATCTTGTTGTATTTATTACGGTCTTGCAGCTTTTGGCAAAAAATAGTAAAAGCAATAATGAAATACGATGTACTGAAAATTACCACCGCGTCATGTGTACTTGTTCAATTATTTGTTGGACTTTACCTGTTCAAAATGTAAACACATTATGATTCATGCACGCGACGTGTGTCAGTCAGAATTTGAAATGTTAAAAGTACTCTTAAAAGTTGAAAATTCTTTATAATCTACAATAATAAAATACCGTCCATAAAAACAAGAACTGTGAGGGTCAACAACAATAAAGCGGCATGTCTTCAAACAAAAAATAGTTAAATAATAAACGAAAAGATACATATATACATAACGATGCTTCTTGTGTTGTCCCTATTTTTACTTCTTAAACGGGATAAAACAATGAAACACATTTACGAACATAAATCTTATGAAAATATGTAAAATATTAATCTGGGGGTGATAAATATTTTTGTTATACCGAAATCTAATTGATTATGTTTGTGCGCGTTTAGCTGAACTGGATTACGAAATTTTCTAGTTTGGTAGACGATTTGTTGTGTATGTATTTATGTATGACAATAACATGCACACTTAAACTGATTAAAATTAATTTTTATAAACAGTTTTTGTTAAAATACACAATTCATTCACAAGACATTCCATTTTACCAGTACATCCATCTAATATCTAGTTTGTAACCGTTCATTTGTTACGTTACCAAAATTCGTTACAACAAAAATTTGTAGACACATAAACACTTTGTACATTCGTGTGGTGAAAATACTTATTTGCAATAATATGTGCACAAATTATCCATAATATTTGCATGTTGAACACATAAACCTTTTGAACTATGTATAATGATAATATAGGTACACAAACCTACTGAAAGGAAGACTGTGGTGCATAACAATAATGTGCAGATATATTTTATAAAAACATATCTACAGTTTTAGGAATTTCTGCAGAAGAGTAAATTGTTACCACATAGAGTTCATCATGTCTGTCAAAAAGATGATAACGTTGATATGATGATGTAGACCACACCAAGATGAATCGCGGCGCGACGAGGAGGTTGAAAACAACGTTGATGACCAAGATCAAGGCAAGAGATTGTGTCAATATCAGCCCCCGCAGCAAAACACAAAACAGTTCTTTTTTGCTTTATCTAGTGATCATGTCTAGCTTAGTTTTTAAACGTGTAACTGCTGCTAATTTAATGCGATATGAAAATCAGCCGTTTTAGATCATTAATAAAAAAGTACTTTCAAATGTTTGAAAAGGTTAATGAATACAAGTTGATGCGCATATACATGGACGTAAAAAGTAAATATACATACGCACACAAGTATGCTTAAATATGTATGACATTTTGATTCTTGAGAAACTAGACTGGTAAAAATTTGAATTTGTATCAAAATGTTATACGAATTTAGAATACATTCTGCATTGCTGCTTTCTCCTGTTCATTTCTTTTCCGATGGCGTTCTGATCGGTGCTTGTGCACTCATGTGGGTAACACGGTATACTTGTCTTTAAAACTTGTGGTTAAACTACCGGGCGTTTTTCATCTTTCAAGCTTTACCCTTATCTAGTTCTACTTTACCCTTGTATTAACAAATTAGTCTACTTTTTTGGACGGAAGTACATTGGGTCCTGTGGTAAAATGATCGATCGTCTACGCACGTAAAGTTGCCGTTAGATATTCCATTCCAGGCAACTGTTATTGCCAACGAAGAAAGATTAAAATTTAAATACTTATAAATGTACCTCAAATGTATTTATAATGCTAAAATACAGTCCAGGCAAGACATAGCTGTCAGTCCAGCTGTCAATTTATTTGGCCACCGACCTGAATTCATATCCACAAAATAAAAGTACTTGCATGTTTGGCGCATCGTTTAGGTTTCTAGTCTTCTAAAATCATCCTTCCATTTATCAAACAAGATAAAAAAGTATGCCGTATTAAATATGACGAGTTGGAAATACGCAGTGGTATCCTAAAATATACAATTGAAAGTCATTACACAGGTCAAAATCTGGGAACAATAACCGAGTTTCATTTGCTTTCTAGTATGTTCTGCATTCTACTTGTGAATTCATGGCACAGTTGCAAAAGCCAATGATGACAAAGTTCGTTATGAAAGACGCGATCAGACTTTTTAGAGAGAAATCCGTCATAAACTAGACAGCTTAACCTGACGATTGACTGCGTTTAATACGAACAAAACATGACTGCTTGACTTGAACCAGGAAGAAAAGGGCAAGCGTGTTTAGCTAAACAGACCGACTTTGTTAAAATATTGGTATGCGTCTTCCACTAATCGAGTTAAGTTGTAGTAATAATAATAAAAGATGATAATAACCAGAAACAAACTAAATAAATAACAATCGGAATGTCAACCGCATGCTCGCAGCTTGCATTTCACGAAACCACAATACGATGACTTCAAACTCCTTGATGACTTTGTGAGAGGCAGTTGAAGTGAAGCCATCTTGAAGCTTGACTTTACTCTTGAAAAAACGATTTTGTATTCATATGCCTTCATTCATCATCGCTTAAAGTAATAGTTTCAATATAAATTATACAAATACTTCAAGCGGAATTCTCTTCTAAAACCGCACCTTTCCTATCCTCACCTATAACACTCGTACGATAGAAGAAAACTTGTGCTTAACATGAAAGAATTAAAGTAAGGAGTTGCTAACTCATTATATTTTTTATTGCAACTTATTTAAATATGAATGCATCTTAGCGCAAAGTAGTATTTTATATGGTATGTTTTATAGTGGCTATAATAACAATTTCAACCTCTGAACCACCAATATAACTTATATTTTTTATTGCAACTTATTTAAATATGAATGCATCTTAGCGCAAAGTAGTATTTTATATGGTATGTTTTATAGTGGCTATAATAACAATTTCAACCTCTGAACCACCAACATAACATACCACCAGCATTGAAGCCCATTCATTCAGTCTAGAATAATAAATACCTTCTTAGTGCTGATAATTTATGCTTCGCACAGAAGGCGAGAGATGAGGACAGTTTGCTTCAAGTTAGCACGATGGGAGGCCTTCACATTCACATATTTCGGAACATTGACAGACATTTTACACTTTTTTTTAAGACCTCTGTCTGATAATTTATGCTTCGCACAGAAGGCGAGAGATGAGGACAGTTTGCTTCAAGTTAGCACGATGGGAGGCCTTCACATTCACATATTTCGGAACATTGACAGACATTTTACACTTTTTCCTTAAGACCTCTGCCTACCTTGCCTTTTGCCATCCCTATTGTGCAACTTATTTATTATATTTACTTCGACATATGTTTTTGACCAAGCACTTTGTTTCGGAGTAAATCTAAAATGATAAAAATTAAAAGTTTTACAAACTGAACTGCTCCAGTAATAACACTGGTTTGACCTGGTATACAAATGGTTTAAAATTAATATTTAGCTTAGCTAAAGTTACCTGCAACATATGTATGCACCTACATGTGATAGTTAATTATATACTATTGCCTGGGACTGGGACTGGGACTCTGGGTTACTTTTGCTATTGCGATCTATTTGATTTTAAATTGTTTAAACAATGCGGGAATAACTGCAGCTGCAAGTGACCACTAAGTTTATTGAATTTCAACATGTTTTATTTGGCAGTCTTATAGATCCTGATCTGTTTTTCAACAAGAATCAATTCGTGGTAAGCGTGTTTGCAACCCACTTGAAAAACGACGTTCGTTCATAGCAAAAGCTATCATGATATGATGGTGCGTGAAGGGAGGCTCCATTAAATAAATAATACATATCAATCTTTCCAATAAATAATTCATCTGCCATCGCATGGTCAAAGCTACACATACAAGTCTGAAGAACCGAGATGAATGTTAAACTTGTATTTAAAGCTAAAGGCTCGGCATGGCTTACATTGAGGTTTTGACATGGCATCTTGAAAACATATCTGATTATGTCTTTAAAGAATTATTAGGAACAACCTAAAGCCCACAAACGACGTGACAAAACACAAGGAAAAAGGGAAGAGTTATCATCAATAAACTTGACCTTTGACCTGACTGCTAATGGAAATTATCATAATATATTAATTCTTTTAACAACCCCACGCATGTGATGAGCATCACACTAGTACAATATAGCGATAGCTCAAGAACGTTACCTACAAACAAAACCACACATCGTCAGCAGGGATTTAAACATATATAATAATCGGAGAAGATAATGCAAAGAAGTATAATAGGAGAGTGGCATGACGAAGAAGCTCGTGAGCGATGCGGTTGCAAGATTTAAGATTATGATATGCCAACTGTCAACCAAATAGCCGTGTAAAATTGTAGATTTGTGTGACGGGCGTTATCAACAATATGCAATATATCATCATTATTTCACCTATTGGAATTCGTAATATAAAATATAATTTTTCATATTCATATTTACCTATTTATGCTTATAGACAGATCCAAGAATTATCAAAGGTTTGGCTGTTGTAAAAATGTATGGATCAAACATGCCACGTAACATTTGTTGCGTGCATCAATTTCCATTGTTTTTAATACAGATAATCCTCTGTATTACAAGAGTTTAGCTTAAGGATGTTGTATATAAATGATCAATGAAATGTTTTTATATCACGATAGATAAATCAGGAAATTAATTCATTGTGCTTTAAAATAAATATGTAGGCATCTGTCCTCCGTCGAGTTCTATTTGGTATATTTTTTTGCATGAATAATTTGATGGATGAGGATTAAATTGCGTGACCTGGCTGCTACTTAAAACACACATCATATTATTTTAGCTTGGTAAACATGATTCCCCTGAAGATGACAAGCTGTGTGACATCATGAAATATGACGATTTGCACATCATGATGATATGATGAGACGTGCTGTAAGGAAATGAATTAAAGTAATAAACTATTCTAATTCTTTATTTGAGTTATCAATATCCACCTCTGTCTGTACTTTTTTAATACACTTACACATACGCATATTCTTTCCTTATTGCTTTTTCTTCGCCGTTATGATAGCCCATACGTACTAATAACCAGACGCACATTCCTAGATCACTTATCGGAGCCCATTCCAAATTCCAAAGTAGCTTAAGTACATAAATTGTCAAACATGAGATAAGTATGGTAATACCCATGCTTCTGTCTCACGTTTTTACAGCATATCTTAATCATGGGGATGTGTATATCATTTAATGAACGTGTTTTTTAGACTCACAAATTGCATATAAACCGACTTCGTTATGCATAACGTTCTTTTTTAAACAGCTATCTGAATGGTATAGTCCTTACAGTAAATGAGCTATGGTTGGCACTGCTTCAATCTTTACAAAATCTGATGAGGATAAGTGGAAGACGCATTCATATAGGCTAGCTACCTACCTATTATTTAACTTGGCATAATTATGTGAGTACAACCATTTCAAATTACTTTTTAAACCGATAACTGCTACACAATTCGTTTTCCTGCATGACAAGTGTATTTCTCTCCCAAGAATTATGCTTTATGAAAACTGGAATAAGAAAGAATGGTTGGTTGGTGTGGCTTAAATGGAATCGGAACTAGAACACACACTTTGTCTTTTTACTTTTGGCATGGAATGTGAAACAAGCTTAAGTGGACAAAAAACCGATTCACTGTTTTTTCTTGCGTTACACATGTCTACTTTGTTGTTCTGGCAGAGGTTTGTGGGTGGCACCCAATTACCTCTTTAAAAAATCAGATGACATTCTAAACTGCCTCCTTTATCTACCAAGTTTATTTGCATAATTTGAATTCTTTTCAACGCCTTCTGCATTACATGCAAAAACATACGTGTGCGTCCAGTTTTTTCTTCTTGTTTACCCATACCACTCAAATTGCTAGTAAATTCTGTCTTTTGTTTTACTCAAATGAAAATATCTTAAGGTATAAGGCAAGGTAATAAGGGCTTCTGATAGCCTTATGCTACGGTAAAAAACTAATAGAATTGTCCTTAATGGCTTCTAAAGCCCAATATATTAATTCAAAGAGCACTATTCAGGATTTCGCTCATTACCCAAAAAGAAAATTGCTTAAGGATGAATTTGAAATGAGATGAGCTGGTCGTTATATTGATAGACGTTCACTTGCAATAAAGAATACAAGTGCGAACCACAAAACAACCAGCACCAGCCTGTATGAATGAATGCCAGTTTTCATCAAAGGTCTAGATACCCTCTGCCCGTTTATCTTAACATGAATACATGCATTGATACAACTATTTTCAAAACGGCCTTGTATAGTAGTGTCAAGAAGAAGAAGAAGCTGACTGTTTTAGTGTGTTCATCTTGCAATCCAATCTTAAACCAGGTAACATTATTCTGCTCCTGAAATGTTATTACAACTGCTCCGAATTTTGAAGAAATGGAATAGCTCCTTTTCCTCTGCTTATTTATGCATTACATGCAACTACAGTTGTATACATGCTGGAAACTGGATATGCCTACATAATTCTACAATATGAAATGTGTTTTTATTTACATTTTGCATCATTTTATATTCCGGTTTTACATCTTGTACGTATATTTACATATATGCATGTAGGTATATACTCATCATCTTGTATTCACGAATTTCATTTTGAATTCTACAGAAATCTCAATACTTAATATCCTTTTGCAATAAACCATTTAAACATTTTCTACACAGTCACACTTCTTGTTGGTTCTCAAAATGTACATAGCGTTAGCTTCTTTTCCGTTGCTTGTTTTAACAACAAAAGGAGATCGAAGAGGTTAAGTGGACTAATATGCTTCTTGTTGTTTTGATAAAGGCCAGGGCGAATTAAAGGATGTACGTAAGAAATCCTGCTGGTTGTAGGTAGTTTAGTTGTTGATCTCTATTCCTTTGTTGTTATTGTTGGGTTGATATTCACGCGGAGCCATTGCCAAGGGCATTGTTTTCAATTGTCATAATTGAGTGCAAACTACAAATGGAGTAATAAACCCGCAATGCAGAATGTAAAAAACTTGCGATTGTTGAGAAAATTAGGCTGTCTGCCTTATCCTATTTGTTA
>JAHZNG010001938.1:0-21188 GCA_027744375.1 Orchesellides sinensis | reverse complement strand
TACTAAAATGCAATATTTAGCGTATCAAAATATTTTTCAATGAACTTTTTCCCGTGAAAGCTGCATACCAAAAGAGTGAACTCATTTAAATTGAATGCTAGAAATCCATAGTTTTCGCTGCAGAAATCAAATTCCACCAACATCGTGCAATTGTCCGTTTTCGTCCGAACTTTGTTCGTGTGAAAAGGAAGGGCTGCATACTCTACTTTACATGTAAAAATGTACAAAATCTTTTATTCATGGTTATAGAACATCCCTGGTTCCTGGGTGTCCACTCCGTTTTATATTGTATAAATCAATTCATTCACCCATGACATGATGAGCTTACCCTAGTGACCATCCGAGACGACTTATTTACATAAGATCCCAAAGAACATAGGGAGATTTTAGAATTATGCAATAATTTACAAAAAGTCCCAAATTCCCTTGATAATAATTTGAAGAAAAAGGTCATATAAAGTAAAAATGCAATAGCGTGACAAGTATTATGCAACAAGATTTTTCCTGGGAACATCCAAAAATAAGTTTGGGTGACCATTTGAAATGGACACTGATAATAATATGTAAATCTTTATATTGATATTAACCTGTGGCACCATTCATTAATTCCCATCATCCTCGTCACGATATTTTTGTCCAGTGGGATAATAATCGTAAAGCCTTCAATAACAATCAGAAAGGTTCAGCGAGATTTTTATTATAAAAGATACCAACAACTACAAAAGTAGCAAAGCGCATTAAATTTACATGTAAATTGTACATGTTTGCATGAAAAGAATGGTAAAAATTGATGCTTTGTCCGAACAACCAAAAAAGTGTCCACTTCTCACCTTTACCAACTACCCAGTGACCATTTTTTCTTGTTTCTTCTTGTCCACAACAAGATATACACAGTAATAAAGTGTATAATAAATTATATTAACTGGTTGGCAAATTTTGAGATTGCTTTGTTTGAATTGTATACAAAAATATAGTGGGAAATTTACTTTATGCTGATGTTATAAGCGCTTCAATACACTACCTTTCTTCTACTTTTTTTACCTGTTGATGGGATTTGAAGAAGGTAGCAAATTAAATTATGTGCACATCTCTACATAATTATACAGTATGAACGGAGAACATAATATGGGCAATAACTTATTCGCAAGAAAGGTGTAATGTCCGCTACAAACGGAGACGCTCTTGTTTAATAAACTCACCCATTTAAAAATTGTACCGCACGACTCATCTTCTTTCTGTTTTTTATTAGAAAAAATCTTTCAAAAAATCATGTACTTGAAACATGGCCATTGTGCTAGAATATGGAGAGGGGAAATTACCAGGATGAAGATAATTTTCACATATCTCATCTCTTCAAAATGTGTTTCGCACTAAAAAATCTGACAACAATGCTAGAAGGACATAAAAAAGTAAGAACTGGTAAGAACTAGGAATGGGACTGCTTGTCGTCCAGTTTCAAGCAGTAAAAGTCAGAAGCATGTAAACGTATTAGAAATATTAGCCACTTGGGCTGTTTCGCTAAGTGTAAAATGGTGCAGATGGGCATGCAGCTTTAGTGTTTTTTATTGTTTGCTGCGCACTACTTCTTGTTACTGTTAAAAAATTTACTTGATTTTTGTTCCTGTCTGTATAAATGACATGTTTAGCATTTTGTATCTAAACGCCATTCTATGTCGTGTATTTGAAAAAGAAGAAGCCTGGTCGTGGGTTAAGAGGATGAGGGTAAAGCGACGTCAGCAAAAATCGTTGTCAAACGTTCTAGTCGTGAGACTTGAGCTACTAGCCTTCTCAGAAACAAGCATGAAACGTACCACGCATGTGTCCAGAGATGCATAATAATATGCTATTTTATTTTAAAATTAAAGGGCATATTTCAAAATGTATTAATGCACGTCTTAGCTTGCAAGAACTAAAACTAAGGTTATCCATTTAGGCACCTGTATAGAAAATGCCACATTCAAGTTACCGATAAGCACTGTGTTGTTGTGAGGACATTAACTGATCCTGATACATTTCAAAACGTATCACCAAATAATTTGGCAGAAGAAGTCATTCATTCGCAAGAAAGTCGTGTTTGAGGCAGCAAAGCTTTTGCAATTGCAGTCAACTCCTCATTTCAACGAAGGTATACCTGATTGCATCTAGTCGTAGCTATCACGGTTAATTATGCGGGCTGGTTATTTAATTTTTTACTTTAATTTTCTACTTTCCATGTCCTGTCTTCTTAGTTAGTTTCCGATACTCTACAAAATAGCTCATTGGTTATAGATAGTTATCATGTCCGTTGTCAACGTAACAAGTAATACCTGTCACTCTTACTGACTGTTATGTTAGACTGTAGCTTTGTACAAGGTAGGCTCATTGCAAAGTTAATCAGTTCTGGACACTGAGACAACGTGAAAATAAAAACTGCATCCAACTAAGTTTTTGGAAACGTATCGACTACTGGAACCCAGTCCTAGCTTTTGAACCTGATTAGAAGATAAGGAAGACAGCGTTGCTCTTGGGTCTACCACAATGGCTCTCTACTTGTCGTCCAAGATTGTCATCCTACTGATGGGGATCCTATTATTGAAGGAAGCAAGTGGGGTGGGGGGGGGGGTGCGTACATAATAAAATACGAAATTGAAGCTCTGTGTTTTTCACTTTAGCACTTCTCCGTTTCAAAGCATTTCAACTTGTCCAGTATTATGAGCAAACTGTAAAATGTAATTTATTTATTTGCCAAATTAGGTATGAACTGCTACAAATGCGACAAATGCAAGGAGGGAGACACTACTACAGCCCCGTGTGAAAACTCGGATGATGGTTGTGCTACAACAACCACCAAATCAGGAAAAGGCGACATTTTTAAATCATGCGTGCCTAAGGAGTGGATGGACGGTCTGATAGATGCAGGTGCTAAGATGGGAACATGCATCCTCAACAACGATGGTGCAGGGGAGAAAAGTATTTGCTTCTGCAACACGGATAAGTGCAACAACGAAGGAGTTTCATCAGATGTCCTTCCATCCAAGTACCCATCAGCTCCCATCATCACCCTCCTCGGTATGATGACTCTACTGGCGTACTAAACCTCAACCAACCTCTTGGCCTTGGCTCTCTGCGGAATGGCTCTTTGTATTTTGTTGTTTTAAATAATTCTGGATTATCACCACAATAAAAATCCTTTTGCAAACTAAACATTTTCCAGCTTTTCGAAAAAACTTGTGGCATATGCATTAGAAAAGCTACCATAAAAACATTTCAATTGTGTTTGTTAACAATAATAATAAAAATCGTTAAGCAAAACGTCTCATAAGCCCCATTCTGTTCCAAACTGGCTTTTTACAGCATCACGACGATAATCAATGTTTGCAAAATAAAATTAGAAATTATTACGACCCACCTGTTGAGGTCAATCTTGTCCTCATCATGTTATACACCACCGTAAAAAATGCAATGAAAATCATGGGATTCACAAAAACTTTTTCTTTTGTATTCCTCCATTCCTTCTGGTGCCCCACAAGAATCATAAATTCGGTCGGAATGGCTATAGAATCCAAACAGACTTTATGCATAAGAGCGCTCATATTATCATTCACACACACTTCATTCAAATACATTTTATGATTATGATTATTATTATACAATTTAGCATCCCCCACAAAAAAATTGTAATACAATGTGTGTCCATCCAAAAGTAAGATGATGTGTGATGATGCTCTTCTGAAGACCAAGTCGTAAAAAAGATTTTTGCTGGATGAATCTCTCTCTCTGCTTGAAGCCTGTAAAATGTGAAGCAGCGGTGGTTTGGTGTTGGTGGTGGTCACCACAAAACTTTAATAGCTTCACAAGAAAAATGATCGGTTCCATGGAGTGAGGGAATACATAAACAGTGCGTTCATTACATTTTTAATCCTGTGAGCAAACGTTTTTTTTTACAGAATTTTGAGTAAAAAATATAATATGAACAACTGTTTTGTAATTTTTCGCTGTGTATATATTATATTATTCCGTTTTGTAGTACATGATGATTTACCTGGTCCATTTCTCACCGTCATCAGAGAAAGGAACTTGGTTTTGTGGATAACTGGTACTGTTTCAAAATCCATTAAGACAAAAAACAACTGGGAGATATTTTTAAAGGAGAAAAAAATATGACAAATGGTTCTTCTCATTCTCTTGGCACTTGACTCATTTGGGAGAACACTGTGTTTAAAAAATACAGCAATGCTTTTTAATTTCTTCTTATCTTAGGAAATGCTATATATGCTTAGAGTGACGGCGGTAATGACGATATGAAAACGGTTAAAAAGGTAATGGCATCGCGAGGTTGTGACTTTGTTCCCACTATGTGTGGGTATTTAGCCCCAAACATCAATTAAACTTTACACTCTGCCTTCTTAAATCTTTTCATTTTCACTTGCCATCGTAGTGCTTATCCACATTTACAATCCATACATACTTGTTGGACTGTGTGACCCCTCCAGGGCGGAGGTAGAGAGGTCAAGACCAAAAACAGCACATCTTAAATTGTTTTACACCTTCCCGGTTTACGTATATATTTTTTATAAATAAATTTTAAAAAATTATGGAAATCATGTTGAATTCAATTTATATGGCAATGCAGTTATTTTGGAATAATAATATGGCTTTAGTAAGGTTGACATGATCGACATTAAAGAGCGCTTCGTTTCCTTAAAAAACAAATCCCAGAGGAAACAATTAGAGGAATATCTCGTTATGAACAGGAAAGAAGTTTGGAATTTTAGAATGTGATGGAATGCAGCTGGTAGCTTTTTTATGTACATAAACATACCTACGGTACTACGGGCCATGGACTTCAACCCGAATCTAAGAAGTGGGGCAAGATGAGACTAGCAATTATAATTTAAGGAGTAAATGACTTTGAATATTACGGATAATCATCATATTCCATCTGATAAAAAGACAAAGTGATGATTGCCTTTAGTCTACTTTTTTTAGGTTGATTTTGTCTAAATAACATGGGATGGGTGGCATGATGAGAGGACTACAGACACAGACTAAGCTACGTTGTCTTCCAAATTCCAAACAAGGGGATATAAAGACAAGAAGATAAACTACTTCAATATAATACTTTTTTTGCTTGTCTCAGCAACTTTTCCTTTGCCACTTCATGCATTACAACATGCCTCATACACTTGACTTGGATAGATTAGGGAGGAGGAACCGGATCCATTAATAAATCTTCGCAGCAAGTTTTTCTACATGTTGCAATAGTAATGCCAATGTACAACTTGAAATACTGTGAAGCTACTATATGGCTGTATAGCGTTTTTTAAGCTGTGTGATGTAAATTATGACGTCTATTCGTAACTGTCGATCCAATCCAACCAAAAACAAAAATGACAAAAACATTGTTAGACACACATTCTGATAAAAAGAAGAGCGGAGGACGTAAAGAAGAGGACAAAATTCCTGTTGTGAATATGTAAATCAGAGTGTGGAGAGAAGCATTCAGGCAAGGAAGACAAAGTGGATCCTGTTAAAAAACCAAAAAAGAGATAAGGACTGTAGCTCAGCTCATTATGACTACTAAATCACCACCGGAGCAGAAGAACTAGAAAGGATCTCTTCAAAAGAATTTTTTTATTTTTTACCATTAGCAAATGTGTAACTCCACTTGCCATGCTGATGAGCTACTCCAGCTGTTCCAAATGCACAGATGAAGAGTTGAAAAGTAAAAAATACAAAAAATGTGGAGATCCTTCCCTAAAAATGCACGACTGACTGAAATTCTCTGATTTTTGGTAAGTTACACATGGAATAAAGGGTTAAAGTTCAGTAGTCATCATGAGCATCATCCTATTTTTTAAAAGGTCTCCATTGACAAAAGACATATTGACGGTGGGAGAAAGAAAAAACGGAAATGGAATTTTTATTTTTTACATTGTTTTTTAAAATTGTAAAAATATAAAGAGTAGGAACACTTCTGCCATCGTTGCTTTCGTGGAAGCACCTGACTTTGCTCCTATCATCGTTAAGCCCGCTGGCTCCTGATCCATATTGCATTTATCCGTTCGACAGACACAAACGTGAACCTCGCCCTTGTAAATGGGTGAGGTGGCGCAGGTGGGATAGGTGTCTAGTGCTGGCATCTGGATACATTTCCGGAACCACAAAATATTTACTGGGGTACCAGAAACAGACTGAGACTTGGTGGAGTAGTCGTGATGGAATATTGCTTGGATGAAAACACAAACCGAATCATGATCTGCACTAAAAAGAAATATGAAAAGAAAAGAACGTAATGAAGAATGTCATCAAAAGATTGGTTAAGACACCTTGGAATTCCTCAGGCCCGCTAATGTTTGTCAAGACTCGTAATGGCAACCCATGGTCCCCATTTCGGTATTCAAAGTACCATTCGGTGTCCATTGCTTTTTGAAGAGCCAAGTACTGGTCATTCGCCTCTTCAAAACTTAGACAAGGCTCACTTTTTACGTAATCCCGCAAATGCTTTGCTGCTGGCTTATTCTCGCAGGTTTCACCGTGATTCATATTGTCACACCGGTAACAGAGCAGACCTTTCAAAATAATTCACATATAAATAACGAACCATATCAATCTAAAATCTATACGTAGTTTCATTAATACTCATAATACTCATTTTCGTGATTACCTTTTACCGGCGTCATCATAATCAACGTCAACGTGGGAATCAAAATAGCTATACACCAAGAATTCTCACACATTTCACCTGAAAATCCATTTTATTCGTTAAATTCTTAATTATTTAATGACCCCATCCAATTATCCAATCTTGTGACAGTTTTTCAATGGAACAGGATCATTAATCTATTTCAAACGATCCAATCCACGTATTTGATACCCTCATTTAGATCATTAGCATTGAAATTCCATAGTCACCATTGACCAGACCTGGACTTTGTCAAAAAGTCCCTCTCGGAAAGTTGAATTGAAATTTGAAAAGAAAATTCTCATACATTTTATGCCATAATTGGAAAAGTATTCATTAATTCATCATTCATCTTGTGCTCAGGGCAAATATAAATATTGCTAATGATCATTATCAGTCAATCCATTAGTTACCCATTATTACATGCCCTAAAGCGCAATCCCATACATAAATATTCCTCTTCAAAGAAATGTGCAATACATCATAAAAATCATTTTCAACTGACCACCTTCAAACGGCCAGTCGTCTGGACAAAGCACACGAATTCAATAGAAATATACTATCATTATTATGTATTTATCCATCTGTTTTCTGTCATTTCGTTCCTATCCCGATCGATACACAGACAAAAAGCCTTATATGCATTCAGGGCACGCAATGGACACTTTTTACTACACACAAATCCATTAACGTTTTCAAACTACCAAACTGTAAAAAGATTTTTCTTGTAAAACTTCAAAAAAAATCCACTCTCCCTTCCTCCTCTGTCCTGTCACTGTCCATTAATGTATCGTTTATCGTTATTTTACGTGAGACATATGACAAGCATTCCCTTGAAGACTACAAACTGGACAAATGACCATCCATCCATCCATCCTCTGTAAAAACGGTTTTTTCTTTCAGTCTCAATTTTCTGCACACCATTAAACATTTCACATCCATTACATAGGTACACATTTAGAAAATGTGACGAAATGGAATGAACTGAAATAAAATATATAAAAATCGTTTATTTTTCTTTAAATTTATGATTCAATCTTGTGTTCAGAGAATTTAGACGTGTCACGCCTTCAAAAATATATATTTTAAGGAATTTTTAAGGCTGATACGCCTACAACGGCTATTTATCTCATTATATCCAGTGTTGCTTTTGTATCAAAGGGCTCACTGACTCTTTTGCATAGGTCATGTATTTATGGATTTGTATTGTTGGTGCGTGGGCGATGTCCACTGTAGCCCATTGTCATTATAACAATAAAAACATGTGCATATAACGAGAGCCCTATGGCTTTGAGCCTTATACCATGTCAAATTCTTCTCTATCCTTTTAGATTATTACCGCTTGTCACCATTCATTACACAAATGTGTATAAATTAAGACGTTAAATCTCAATATTAACTTTATTTCAAATCTGGAACGTTAAAATGAAGGCACATGTGTACCGAATGACTAACTCACTCACTCAGCAAAGGCAGATGTACATATGCAATCGTCATTCATTGATCCGTTGAAAACCAACCCGAATACATATATTTTTTATAAATTACATCTTTCGCATATTCTCCTATTCTACTGTTTGACACACTTGGCCGGAAGCAATCTACGTTCCAAAAATGTTCCCCTCTCCCACAGTGTGACCTCCATGCTGACCCGAGTATTTCCCCCAGGCTCGTGACTACTCCAACGTTGTTTTATGTAAAGAGCAACCCTTTCCTGGTTGCGGAAGAGATAATGACGCATGTTTCAAAACTGGCGCATGAGGAGAGGACAGACATGCAAGGCAGAATGAAAGAGAGACAACGGACGTTGTGAACCACTGACCTCTGACTATACCTGACCTCATCCCGGGCACAGAAACAGACAATGCTTGGCAAGCTTACTACAAAAAGTTCGGGGATTTTTCCCATCAACCCGCTTCCGGACATGTGCCCATTCCCAGTTCACTTGTCTTTTAAACTGATTTTGTCATTTATGCGTGTCCAGCAAAAAAAATGACTGTAAAAAATAAAATGTTCATTTTGAAAGGACAAAGGAAGACAGGGAAATGAAAGAGGAAGTCATTTCACGTTATTATGCATTTTAAAAAGATTTTAAATGAAAAATGCTTTGGAAATGAATTTTTACATGTGGATTGATGATGATGGTGTGAGCTTTATCTGTCTTGCTGAAAATTCTTTCTCACGAACTTTTTCCAAAGTGTTCGCTTGGGACACAATGTGATTTCAGTTAGGGATACACATAATAACAAGTACATCATCATCTTCATACATGCAAATGCAAACATGTGTGGGGATGTATATGCCTCTGATGAGATTTTTGTTATAGTTTTTCTGCCCTTGAACCAAACCATAGTCACCCCCATAAATTCTTGTGGACACTTGACTTGCCTGTGAGTGTAGGATGCGGTGGAGGAAGAGTTAAAAATGCATAAAATATATGCCCAGTCTCTTCCTCATTTACAAAGGCATATATCACGACATCATACGTAACTGTATGGATGCTTGTGACAATTTAATGTAACACATGCACGTGATTTTTTGTCTTGTTCCGAGAGAACAATGCGGATGTACGTAAAGCTATCTGTATATTTTTCCCAGGCCGGTTTTTGTATATGTATGTATATGCATAAATATGTATACACATAGCGTGGGTGAAAGAAAGGGTGCTCGTTCCTAACAGGCTTTATATCTGTGTATCTTTTTACTGAGTGAGTCGCACGAGAACCTCTTCCGGAGTAGCGGAATTTCCCACGGAGATATGGAAAGGGAGATTTGAGTGAATGAAAACCTTATGGAAAATTTGCACATTTACGCACGATCATTGTTGATACATTGAAGCTTAGGAATCCGAATGGTTTACTACAGGCTAATAGTATTATACAAGTTTTATTTACACCTCCGCCTACGGTACTTTGTTTTGTAAACAAAACTTGTATACCTAATTACACTGACGAAAACCAAAATCAATATATTTTTGTACAAGTTACATTTAACATGGTGTCATTAACGTTTAAAAACAAAATAACAATGCCACAAAACATAACCGCAAAAATATCTTGCCCTTTCCTCCGGTTCCCTGTAATTTGATCTCATACTATGTTAATCTTAAAGGATGTAAAGTGGACATAAGGAATACGGTTCACAAAACCCTAAATTTTCAAGTTTCTCACGTCTACAAGTACAAAAGTGCAGTAAAATCTTTGAGATTCTACTTTTCTGACTCGTTTACTTAAAAACCATGAAGGGAAATTAAACCAAGAACTAATCATACATAAGTTTATGTTTGACCACAAAAATTTGTTTGGACATGTTTCACTTGTTTTAAACTAGCTTCCTCCTTCGGAATTCAATTTGTAGATGGGTCCCTTTGCGCTCATGCATGAAACAACGGAAGGGTACAGAAAACCTTACTAAGGCAAACCAAATGAACACCGATTTTGTTACTTGTGCAGAGCTTTACGCAAAAGAAAAACATTAAAGAATATATGTGGCATATCGATTACATCATACTGCGTATGTATTGACGAGAGACTTTAGTTTTCATCATCTTGAGATTTTAGAAAATTCACAGCGTTGAGTATTGAAAAAATTTCTGTAGCAAACCGTGGGAATTATAGAAAAGCATAGCGTTTAGTCATAAAAATAAGTTGCCAACCGAATACACTTAGGACAAGCTGGAATATTTCTGCCTTGGAACGTAATACAGGGACCTTTCATTATATTTCATAAAAGAAGCTAAGACAAATGAGTGATTTTCATTCACCATTGCAATCATTGGAAATCCTTGTGACAACGAGACAAAAAGTCTCCTCCAAAAATGATAATTAGGAAAGAGTCGGAGGACGCATCAGTGAAAACCGGAGATAACATGTATCTTGATAAGATTTATTTACAAGCTTTAAACTTCAAAATCAAAGTAATGTGAATAAACCAATAAAACTAATTCTTAAAGTAAGAATACAAATGCAGCACCTACAAATGCATCATAGTATCATAAGATTATACAAATAACATAACATAAAAACCAAGTTATTTCTTTATGACTGAAAGGGAGTTGAACTAAAAAACACTCTATGTATTCGGTTCCATTTTATGTACACATGCCAAGCCCCATAATATGCACTTATGTATTTGCGGTCAATTTATTCCGCAAGTGAGGTGATTAGCATGAGAATGACTCAAGTGTGGCTCTCCGATAAAAAAACGAAAAGCTGGCAAATAAATGCGGAGCGACGAGAGTGAAGTGGAGCGATGCCATGTGTCAATTTCAATAATAGGTTTGACTCAAAACCGAAAAAACCTTTTCACTCCGCAACTCCAACTCCGACTACTCCACAGATAAGTAAAGTGGCTAAAAATCTTCTCCTGGTATTATATAGGTTATATATACATGTTATGTACCTATAAAAAAAGAAAAACTTTTTAGCCAAATGAAACGCTCCACCGCTGCTGACAGGGAATAAATTGGTAAAAAGTCTTTTCTCGTATTTCCTTTTTTTTACCCAACTCCACAAATACAGTAATCGTTTATGCCTTTCTCCACACAACTTTTTATTATAAGAATCTACTCGAATTCCCTAAAAAATGAAAAAAGCTACCGTTTTGTCTCTACTGTTCCCGATGTGGATGAGTTTTTTACGTGATTTATATTCCTAGCCAGATTTCCAAGTGGATATTATGTTTTTTAAGGGTAGATGTGCATTATGATTATTGCGTGTGTGTATCGTCATCGTGTGTGACTTAAGAGTCTTAAAAGTGGCTCTATTTCACTCCACAACAAAACACAACTTTTTTAAGTNTTCCAAGTGGATATTATGTTTTTTAAGGGTAGATGTGCATTATGATTATTGCGTGTGTGTATCGTCATCGTGTGTGACTTAAGAGTCTTAAAAGTGGCTCTATTTCACTCCACAACAAAACACAACTTTTTTAAGTTTAGTGATGGTAATGACAGATGAAAGCTGGCTATGGAACTACTTAACAAGAGGAAATCAACTGAAAATCATCATATCCCCTCCATTTCCTCCAACACACCTGCACACTATTATCCAATCCACTAAATACATAAAAATAAACAAAAAAAAACCTTCCAACAAGTGGCAATTATTACATTTCCCTATAAAAAGTGGGCCACTTAATCATTTTGTACAAGTACGTGTGTGTGCAGCCCATGTCTTGTTCAGACAAAATAAGTCCAGGCCAGACCAACCTCCTCCTTAAGAAAAATCACCTTCAGTTGCTCAACCTCTTTTTTCCCTTTAGACTCTCTGTATTATTATTATTATTGAAAAATTAAGACTTGTGTCTTAATGGGCTCATCGCATCTCATTTGAATATCTCAAACTGTACGTGACTCTCTTAACTGGATAAAACTCGGCTACTGTGTAAATGTAATCATGGCATAATCACTTTTCCAGAAACCGGTCGGCTCTTGTTGCATAATAATATTCTTGTTACTTTATGCATAACAATATCCGTATTTCATTTTTTATTGGAACAGTACCACTTGTACGATAATAATGTAATAACCATTTACACATATATGAAGCTGCTTCTTCTTCTCTGCCAGAAGCTAAATAATTTTTTTCGTAATTACCTTGTTGTCCATATAACATACATATGTGCATTATAAAATGGAGGAGGCAGCAGAAGCTTAAATATCTTCGTGTGTGTGAGAATCCCCTTTAAAAGTATGGCTGGGTTGATGGTGGTGGAGCTACTATTTGAATATCTCTCTTATGACCTTTTCATCCGTAAATCTGCCAAGTTTATTAGCATCACATCTGCATAATATACACATGGCGCAAAATAGGAGGAGGAATACGAGCGAGATGAGGATCATCGGAAAATCAGAAGCAATTAGGTTGTCCAACAACTTTATGTAGTAGAAGCTCACGCATTACATACACCGAGTGTGAGGAACAATTAGAACCGATTTGTATTTTGATATCCAAACACAATAAATATACAAACCAGTCAGAAATACCAAACCACACACCGCATTTCATTTATTTGATCAGAAAACCGATCAAAGCATCAGAAATAAAATGTAATTCCTGAGGGACTACTCCATCCTCCTGAAATACACACACTCCCAGTCCCAGAAACAACCACAAAAGTCACGATATTCAAAAAAAACCCTTTCACTCGCTCCAAATAATCAATCTTTGTACACTTTGCGTAATCAAAATCTTCATTGTATTCATGAACGTTTGTGCGCCAGCATTCATTGCATTTTATGTGGAAATGCGGCATGGCAAAGACAAAGCAATGCGTATATTCAACATAATATATGATGGATGAGTATGTGTATGTGCATCTGCTTTTTCCATTCTTTTGTTTTCAGACAAGTTTTTAGCTGGAGGATGGAACAAGTAAGCAGGTCATGTCAGAATACCGGGGTAGAGTGAGATGACACTTGCTAAAAATAAAATGTGAAATATATACCTTCCCTCATCCAGTTTGACTGGAAACAGAAAACTTGTTTGTTATTTGTCTCCTCATCTGACTGAAGTTGTTATGATGCGGTTGGAAATGGAGAGATAAAAGAAAGCAAGGGAATAATGTAGGCGCACAGGTTGACACTATGAACAAGATAATAACACAAATGATGTTGTTTGTCGCAAGTCTTGTTTACATTTCATCATTTGCCATGAGATGCCAACGTAGAAGAGATTCGTGTTGTTTATCAACACAAAATCCTCATACTCTTGTTTGTACATCCATCCATGTATGTATCTTAGTCTCTGATGTAATTTCTGTCTATTTTCATTCTTTTGTTTTATATCCAGTGTGGTAGCTGATGAGAAATGAGACAAAAGAGGGTTTTTGTAACGATATTTTACTCACACGCGTATACACACGCTTTCAATGCGTAAAACATGAGATATTTTAGACAATGAGGTTATTGCTTGTAAACTTTTCTGGTTAAAAACAAGAAGCGAGGTGGGAGAAGACAAAAGGTGGGAAAATATACATGGGGACTCATATTTCTTGATTTGTTNAAGAAGCGAGGTGGGAGAAGACAAAAGGTGGGAAAATATACATGGGTTTTTGGTGGGGACTCATATTTCTTGATTTGTTCTTGTCTCTCTTGGATATTATAAAAGCCAAGCTGGGGAATAACGGACAAGGACAAGGGGAGATTTTGTGTGTGTAGCCCAGTGGAAAAAATACAGAGTGGATTTCATTCTTCCTTCGCATCCACATCCGAAGAGTCCTATGATGCGGATGGATAATCAGGCAATAAATATTCACGTTATGCAAAACATACTAGGCTGAGGCAGACTCTAGGAAGAATTGAGATGTGTACACATAAATATAAAAGCTCACACGCTCTGTCGCCTTTCACAATACAGAATACAATACACACGCACATTTACAACGGCCCATAAGGCACAACCAATAAGTCATTTTGGATACAGATGTATACTCTCAGACAGCCGACTTGCAATAATGGCAAAATGCTACACACAATAAAACAAAGGACATACATACTTATTGCATTTCACTCGCATACGCAACATTAAAATTAAAAAACTTGTTTAAAACTCAGTCTGAGTTGTCGTTGACAAACGACACTCTGGCTGGATGGGAGATTTTAAACATGTACAATTGGCCAATTACAACAATTACCCTAGTACACTTATGACTATGAATGTAATATGCAATAAAAATTAATTTACTGTCATAAGAGCACATATAGCACAAACACGTACAATAAGTACCAATGCAATTCCAGTTGGAAAGCAAGAGTCATATTGAAATTAGGGGAAA
The DNA here is from genome assembly GCA_027744375.1 of Orchesellides sinensis. Lineage (NCBI taxonomy): Eukaryota > Metazoa > Arthropoda > Collembola > Entomobryomorpha > Orchesellidae > Orchesellides > Orchesellides sinensis. Next base: position 6,748 of record JAHZNG010001938.1, on the reverse strand, counting down.
GTTAGCAGTTCTAAAGTAAAATAGCAAACTGGAGGCGAATCACCATCAACATGCTTAGTGATAGTGTATATAATATGCAAATTTGGATAATTAAGGGTGATCACTTTGGCTTTACGATGATGGTGGTGATGAGGAGGCAGACTGGGTATACATAAAATATACTAGTTTCATGGGAAATGTTTACAAAACTTGAATTTCATTCTATTTTGTATTTTAGTTTGCTGTGATGATGAGAGTACGCGCTAAACTGTATCAAATTCATAAGAGCTGAAAAATTTAACGGTTCCATGCTTCCCTTGCTAATTACTAACAAGTCACACGCCAAGAAGGACCATACGAAGAGGAAATGACAATGATGACAACACACTAATTTTATTATTTAATTAGCATTTCATTTCATTTTCCATGCTGTTTCCTTCCTCAACCGAGCTACCTCTTACATTTCCTTGGTTGACATCTGACGCGCTGATGTACTTGAATATGGGAAGTGAATGACAAGGAGAATTTTTTATGTGTAAAGAAAAGGGTTATGTTGTAGCTGCCAAAAAATGATAGAGCCACGTGGATTTTATTGACATTTAAAAGGATCAATTGAGAACATGATGATGATGTCATGATGATATTTAAAAAAAAGTAGATTGCTAACGTGTGTGTGTTTTTTTTATTGTGTGAATTTATTTTTTAAAAGTGGTTGTGTATTTACCGTGACATTATAGATTACTGCTCGATTACACATACTTAGCGCTTAGAAAAAAATCCTGTCAAATAATCTGATCGGCTAGAATTGAGATTGAAACAGAAAAAGTCCATTTCCTCTTGTGAATCTCAACTTTTATATATTCATTGTTGAAGGCGTGAAAATACTTACTCAAAAAATATACCCAAGAAGACATGACTTGATAAACAGAATAAGGGGGAGAGAGAAGAATATACAGTTTTTTGAGTGTTTTGAACTTTTTAAAATTCAAGTGATCACGCCAATACACAAATGTACATAGAAATCTCTCACAATGATAAAAATTGAAATAAAACTTTTTTACAAATGTATGTTTTACACTAGCATGTATGTATACATTGAAATATACGTTATTGAACAGAAAATATAATACAATTCATGAAAATCTCATTGGTATTCAGTATGCAGGGCGCTGTTTCCACTTTACTCTGATATTCTCTCCGCAAAATTAAATCTCCAACTGAAATTCATTTCAATATTATTCAATTCTTTAGCAGCCTCTACAAGGGAACGATTCCATATGTAATATGGAATAAGGCGACATGCTTTTGAGTGCAATCTGCGGAAATGAAGCCAAACCAAAGTGGTGGGATGCTTCCCCACATCATAATACCATTCGGGTTGATTTGATGAGGACAACAAACTACACAGAGTGGATTTTATAGTTACTTACACAAGTGGTGCTTATATTATACGTATCTTATGATGGAATTAAATGAATGATGATACACACTACATAAGTAATGTGTATTATTTGTTTCTGTGTGTAAGTAAGTAAGGATGAGTCTCAGTCTCATCCCTTTTTGTGTACTCTTCTTCTTCTTGTTATTATTAATGTGCGACTTTGTGCATTAAATACTGTGTAATCCATCTTGTTCCTCTAGACTGGCTCATCCTTTTCACTTTAGTCCGGTTTTTAGGTATCGCATCTGCTACACTGCACCACTTGTATACAAGGATAAGATTCACTTTGTGCGCTTATTTTGCTCTAAGCCTCTTTTATATTTAATGGTATCCCATTCATTCTCATCCCAACCACCACCAAAGTTGTAAATCAAGCAAAATTAGCTAAAACAAGTCGTGACAGTACTAATTGCTCTTATGTTGTGTGTTTTTTACTAAACCCTTGTATAAACTTTCTTTTATTGGGGTAACCTGAAACAAAAAATTATTTTGGAGTTATGGAGTGACTGGAGGAGTGTTGTAGTCCATTTTGTTGATTTATTTCCACATTTGTATTTGTATTCTAGTAATACGGAAGTAGTCGTGTCATAACTCACCGGCTGAGCCTCGTCGCGTGTCTTTCTTTTTTTTGTAGTCGGGAAGTGCTCAGGTGTTGCTCGTTTACAACAGCAGCTGTGGTGTACTTTATGCCTATGAAAGGTGGCTATTACAACAATGTGCTACCTGTTCTTTGTAAAACAGCTCTGAGCCGTGACAAAAGTATAAAAAACGATGGTAATTAAGGTAAATCATTTCTGTATGTATTTTTATATCAATATAAAAATATCTGAGCAAGGTGAAAACAAGCTTGATGAAAGCAGAACCGTTTTGATTTATGTAGCTTTATGCGGGGACCTCGTAAAACTTCATCAGGACAACAAAAGTGGAACAAATCACTGTTTTACATTGTCCTTTCATCATTATCAATGAACAATACAGACATCACCATCAAAAGTCATCATCAGGAGGGAACCATAATACCGGAAGTGTTTTATGTTGTTGTGTGTCACTTAAAACTACTCTCTTACTTTCAGCTACAAAAATTTTTCCGTCCGTTATCTTATTCTATCTTTTGTCTTGCTACATATTTCCTTGTCCTTTTCACCACCGGAGACCATCTATGAAGCAATGTCCATTTTCCCCCACAACTTCCTCCTCATGTTCCGGTCTTGCTGTGCTTTACGCTTCTGTTATATTAAAGCTAATGGCTTTTATAGCCTTGTCTTCTTACTTCCGCTCTTCATCTCAGCCAATTTTGATGACCAAACGCTAAATTTACTAAATAAAATTATATCTTCTGTTATTTTGCCACATTTGTATAGATCTTCAAAATATTATAAGCAAATCTGTAATCCCATTTAAAAAATGGAGCACAAAAGACGCAGTCAAGTTTAAATTCAAACCACACAGTGCTATTTGGAGATTACGTATTTATCCAGCAGAGTTTTTGCATTGTTGTGGCTCTTGATGTGTACTCAGTGCACAAAATCCTTGCTGTGAGCAAAAGAACTCTAAAAAGGATATCTGAAGAAGAAGCTGGAATTCATATAAAATACAATGAGGACTCTCCCTCAGTAATGCATGTGGAAACGGTAATATTATCAGTGGGAAACAAACCGACTCTAATCTGGTTTACCGCATGTTCTTCACACCTTATTTACTCTGAACAAACGAACAAGGAAGAATGCCTCAGAGATGAGGACAGAGAGCATCGCATCTCTTATGAAAAAGATTACAATGCGCCATCATCTCCGCTGGAGAAGTAGACGCTTGGCTTTATTCGGTTTCATTTCGCAACATATATTTAGCTTCCCATGATTACATTTACTGTTCTGTGCTCCACTTTACATAATGCAATTGCATTTTTTTAGGTTAAATCCCCAATAAAATTTTACGATTCAATAGTCACTTGCTCTCTCATAAAGTACACTATAGATTAGAATCCACATCTCCGATCAGTCTAAGTAATCAAATCAAGTCAATATAAGTGCAACCCTTTCCACACAATACCATAATATTCTTTGGTTATTTATGCTCTGCCAAATACATAATGACATTACTGTAGAAAAAAAAATTGATTGAGAATTCATGACTCGTAAAACAAAGTTAAACACAGCAGCATACATTATATTATATATGGCAGACCAAAAACAATATCCCGTCCACTATGACAGAACAGTAAACAAGTGCATCATCCTTCTTTTAAACCCGTTAAGCTAAAAATCCCTATTTTCCCTCACAAATACCCATTTCCAGCACCGTTTCCACAGTGCATCATCATTTCATACGAAAAAAGTGAGCAGTGATTGCAGAAAAATGGGAAAGGGTTTTAGATAATAGTCTCATATAAACTTTTTTATGTGTGCACACAAGACAAAATCGACCGCAAGAATGGACATTCTTGTTCCCTCCAAAAATGCATTCCTGTTTATATATTCAACTTGAAACTTTTTTTCTACGGACCGTTTTCTCCAGATATTTATGGATACATTTTTTTAGCCGAGAAGTGGCCACAAAATACACTTAAACATGAGCAAGAGCTGAGATGAGAGAGAATACATAAAAATAAAAAGTAATATTATGCGGAATAATAATATAAAGGACACACTATATATATTTTTTCCTAACAAAACGAAACCGTGAAAACAAGGAAAAGTAAACGGAGCGGAGCAAGGAGAAATGTTGGAGATATTTTATATTAGATTCATTTGTGGCGAGTATAAAGCTGTGCGGAAGAGAGGGGAGACCGGGGAAGCTTTTTGGACTGTGGAATGGAAAGTGAGTAGTAGTGACCTCAAACTGACCTCTCATGAATCAAGCTGGGACTTGTTGGGAGTAGAAAAGCCATGCATGATGCTCTTTGGTTTTTTACTCTTCACAATTTATTTGTGCTATCAATACTAATGCCTGTCTACTTTTCCTTTCCTCCGAGAAAAAAAAATTTCTTTCCTTTCTTCTTCCAGCAGGATATGTCCTGTCGTATATATATTGTCAACCAATTCCCAAAACAAACGGTGGAATAATCGAAATAGGAAAGAAGCCAAGAATAAAAAAGCAACAGTGGAAACAGACTGATATTTTTATACTGCCTATGGAGAGGCACTTCACATGAATACATTATCAATGTCCATCATCATCATCATCCTCCTCATGCATGGCAATTGTGATATATCCTCCTCCTGTTTTTTATTAGGTAGATATATATTCTTGTGGAGTGAGTGAGCATACTGTGAAATATAGAGGTGGCTCAGAATACAATTGGGAACCACCGCTGTTTTACTCTTCTGCGGTGGTGGTATATGCCTGGAAGCTCTTGTTCCTACTCTCTTTTGTTAAAAAAATATTCTACTTTTCCAGCATTTTTGCTCTTGTTCACTTTTTTTCTAACAGCTACAACCAATTTTCCCAGCCTTGTGGCTTTTAAATGTAATAATATAATAAAATATGCATGCAGGGCGAGAGAGAGAGATAGACACATCAACATTTTACATTTACAAAAGATAGCCATCGGAAATATAGTCGGTGAGAGAAAGAGAGTTGGTTTTTTATGCATGGAATGCAATTTAATGCAATGGGGACAGAATACATTATAAAAAAGAGAGATTTTTGCTGGTGGCTCTAGTTCTGTGGTGAGAGATATATATGCGTGCACATTTGATTTGCATGAAACCCCACAGAGAGAATTATCAGAAGGAGTCTTTCGGGAACACGGGAAATATTTTTTAGGGGAGGAAAAAGGTAAAATGTGTGGAGTAATGTGGTTTCAGGTTACACAAAACGTGGGTATTTTATATAGAGTAAAAAGATGGATAATATATTTTGGAAAGATAAAAAAAGTGTTAGTTTTTATTGGGCCTGGGGTACATATTAGAGAGGAATAAAAATGCGTGATTTGAAATGTAATGTCTTTAGAGAAAGTACATTTGTGTAAATTGGTGAAAGGTAAAAGGAATCAACAAAATTTTTATTTTATTCAAGACTTAAAAATGTTGTTACGGATTAATAAGCAAAATGGCATTAGTTACGTTTGTACTAAGTACATTGACGTAGTTAATGATGGCATCCTTGCTTAAGAGAAATTGGTCGCCACAACTGAGCGGAAATCCTTGCTGTGCTCGCCAATCTAGGTAGGACGGCCATTTGTCTTTATCCCGCCCGTAATACTGTTTTCGCTTTTTGTCAATTACTTTCAAGCTTGATAACCGAGCGTTTGTTGTGATTTGAAGTGAGACAAATCCCGATTCCTGTTCCAACAACGAAAATGGCGGTGGTTGTTGCGAAAACGAAGACTGGTAACAGTCTAAAACAGCGCACACTTATCCATGCGAAAACTGTGAGGATTAGTTGACTCCACATTACTAAATTTCTTGTGGTGTCGCTGATAATGCGTCGTATGATAACGCAATATATTCGGATACGTAAGAAGTGGCGTAAGACTAGGTGCTCGGGAGATGTTTTCACACTTTTCAGCCAGGCGTCAGCAGCGCTAGCGAGAACGGTTACGATTAGCAAGATTACAATGAGAAATTGGAGAAATGAGTAGTCGATAAGGATAAAAATTAATAAAGAAATAAGGGAAGATGAGAGTATTGTCAAATGATCGTGGAAATATGGATGAGGTAATATAAACTCGTTGAGAACAGGTCGAATGGGATCCCACCCTTGAAACCATGCAACGATTGTGACAGGTAAGCATAACATGTTGGCGACTACCATTGTTATGTTGATTAGAATGCCTGGGATGTCAAGGTGGTGGGGAGTGGGATATCCTGAAAACATTTAAAACTTGATATTTAAATTGACCTCCTTAATTGTATTTAGTGAGTAAAGTCTTACTGATTTTAAAGGCATCTTCCAAAAATTTGTTGAGATGATACATTTCCTTCCTATTTGAAATGAACGTCTTAGACATAGCAAATAAAAGGAGGAAGGAACTTAAAAGAGCTACAAACAAGAAAGCATGGGCATTTTGAAAGTCCATTTTTTGCAAACGTAGAAAATGCTTTGTGAGGATAACTCCATTGCCAGCGCCAATCGAAACAATCAGTGTAAGAATAAGAAGAGCAAAAGCGGTATTTGACGTGCGACCAAATCGCTGAAGAAATACTTGAACTCCCTTTGAATCCTTCACTTGAATGTCGGCGATCAGAGGTGGAAGTAAAGTGAAAGTATTTATGTATACTTTAAGGGCACTCTTTATTAATGGAGTGAGATAATTACCTTTTCCCTCAACTGGTTTTCGTTTGGAGTAGCGGGCCTGGCTGAAAAGTGTGAAAACATCTCCCGAGC
>JAHZNG010001937.1:0-11551 GCA_027744375.1 Orchesellides sinensis | reverse complement strand
CGCTATCATAATCGCCCTGTGTGTTGTACACTAAAACTAGGAGCAAACATAACAATATTATCAATATTACCACCTATTCTGGACTGTTTGATACTGACCATCATGATGGTTAGTGTTGTTTGTTTCAATGTGATGATAACGATGATTTTCTTCATGAATCTGAAGCAGAACATGTGTACATATATTTATACGGGGGACCAGGAGAGAGAGAGGAAAAAGAATGCTGAGGGAAAAACAGGAATGTTATAATTACAAGGTGTTGTTGCAATCAGAAAACTGGATCTACTAGTATGATATTATGCCAGGCATACTTGTTACGAGTGAAAATTGACTGACTCAAGGAGCATGTTACGTTGTGTTGTTAGTTAGTTAAGAAAATTCCGGCATGATATGATTCTTGTGAAGCAAGTTTTGCCAGACTGCTTGGTGGCAGTGTGGAGGAAAAATAATTATTATTTGGTAGTAGTAGTGGTTTATATGTACATGTCAGAAGCTCAAGAAGATGGAAAAAAGGGAAAGAAGTTAGATTTGATCTGGCATATTAAAAACCAAGCGTAGCATGCAGAGATATCAATTTGATATGAAAATGATGAGAGCATTTTGCTTATGTGCCAGGCAGACATGTTGGCTCGTTTAGCAACATTATGCATATATATGTACATATACGCATAAAGAATAATTTGGCATGCTCTTGAAAAAAAGAAGTTTTTTTATTAATTGTAATTATAACAATACGAATGAAAAGAATAGTTGAACTGATTACGATTTTTATGTTGTTTATATTTATGGAACATTATTAATCTTATAAAGAGATATGTACGGGTTAATATTGATGCAATAAGAAATATTTATGAAACAGGTGGCTAGATGTCTAGGATTTTTAACTACATTAATATATATGTATATAAGAGTTCTTTAAAAGGGATTTTAGAGTAATAGAATATTAGATGCATATACAATTGCGTATATGACGTGCATACAGATATGGTAGTTGAGGTAATGATTTACTACAAAAGGAAAATATATTCCGGTATGATGATAGGTTTCGGAAAAAGGTGAAGTTTTTAAAAAGCTATCGTCTTCTTGTCTGATATGTTGTTTTTCTTTGGTGGTGGTGGTGTGGTATTTTGGCTACTCGTCCGGAATTCTTGTTTTGAAATGAAGCATTTTAAATTAGAATCAGGTAACATCTCAAAAACATATGAAATAGATTGAGAGGAGTATAGTAAGGCAATCGGTTAATGAAATGACGTGAATGGATCATGGATGATGGATAACGTGTATAATGTGGTTATCATCATTCTTTACTTGTGGCAATGACTTTGAAACAAACATTTTTTGGGTGCTTCTTTCACTCTGGAATTTTTATAATTACACAGATTAGTTTCTTATATACTTCAACGGACATTATTGCATACCTTTTTCTCATGTTTTGAGTACGCTTATCAATTCGGTTGGGAACAGAATTTTTATTATAGAAAAGGCACCTTTGTGAAAACAAATTTTATGGTAATTTTTCATGTTACTGTGTCAGGTTTTGGACAAGCATGACATGAAAATGATGCTGGTAGTTCTGTAACGCATTCATACGTTTCTGTCTCCCGAGTTTCCTCCAAAGAACCACTCCAGGCCATCTGTAAAATCCGTCCTCAAGTTCATTCAGTGAGAGAAGCCCGATATGAAACGGAGGGTGATACAATATTGAATTGTGAGGTTTGCTCACATTGCCAGCAGCATTAGGAAGGAAAAAAGATGTGTAAAGCCAGGCTGCAGGAGAGTTTCTAGAGCAGAGAGACCTTTTTTAGAACTTTTATCCTGATCATGATGAGGGGTTTTAATACATAACGTTAAAAAGCTGTACAATACACACATCAACCAAAACCATACATTTTATTATTAGAGACCGAGATATTAATACATGAAAATGTGGGCTAATATGTATAGAACTAGAAGTGGCTTCACATAATGTTGCATACAGTATATATACACATTTCCAGTAAAACACATGTGAGGCTTGTAATGTAAATACTGTCAACTTTTATTCCCTAAATCTAAAGAGGATCGATATGTTTTGGACCCTAACCCGTGTGTTGTTGTTTCTGTACATTACGGTACATAGCATACATCTGTATGGGTCTTTTAGGTACATTATGCATTTCATGCTATATGTATCTCTCGGAGTTTACGAAAAGATTGCCTTTGGCATAAAAATACATGCACTTTTCTTTTGGCACTAATAATGCTGGTGAGGGTAATTGACTTACTAATTAATGTGGACTGAAAGGCTTTTATGATCTTCGCCTAAGAAAACATAAGACATAAAATAGATATTCTGAAGAAGAAACCCTAAAATGCCCAGTATCATTTTATTTATCCATTAGTGATTAACTATTCTTTTTTCATTGCAATTGTGTAATATGGTAGCAGTAATGTAATCAGAATCTTCACAATAAGAAATGTATGTTTTATGCATGCTCGTCTTCACTTTTTTATAGGGGATTGGGAATAAAGGAATATCCTAAAAACCCATATCCATATCGCCTATCATCATCATTGATATACATAGCAGCAGCATCATCATCAGAATTCCTAATATCACAATGCATTTCCTATACATAAATATTATATATGTATATAGCGTGATCATCATATCAATGATGGGTATTGATATGATAGGATTATAGGAATACATAAAAAACTCCGATCCGGAAAAAGTAAACAGGAAAAGCGTAATATTGTAGTTTTGTAATTTTAAACAAAAAGTTAATGGAAAACAAGTTTAATTAAAAAACGAGCCGGTATTAAAAAAGTTAATTAATTGAAGAGTGAAAGAATAGTGTACATTCGGTTAAATAAATAAAATTTAAGATTTAGAAACGGCGTGACAATGACGGACGAATACGCTTCCTCCACTTCGAATTGTAGCAGTATTAACAATATTCATAATGAAAATAATGAATCGCCATCATCCCCTTATCAGAACGGTTTTGTTGAGGAGGATGAGGAGGAAGATGAAGAGGTGATTGATAGTAACGAAATTGATGAGGAGGAAGTTGACATTAAGCCAATGGTCGTTCACTGGCCACTCTTGCCTGGTTTACGAAGCAGTATAAACTCATCAAGTAGTAGCAATAATAACTTTGAAATCCTTCCGGTTAACTATAGTGCACGGAATAGTGGGGGTGGTGGGAGTAGTAGTAGTAATGGTAATTTGATGGAAAGAGGATCTTCGTCGACCAGTTCGAAAATGAGGCAGCGGTTGTACTCCAGACAGCAAAACCAGTCTTTAAACAATAATAATAATAATATTCATCGACGACTTAATCGAATAGGTAAGGGTAGTAGTCATATTCAACGAAGGGACCCATTGAGAGCCGTTAGTACTGCTGTTGGGGGTAGTAGTGGTAGTAGTAGTAGCACTGCTGTTACGAATGGGAGCAGTTTTGGGGGTAGGGGTAATGGGGTAGTAGAGGACTATGGGGACTTTGGTGAGGATGATGAGGAGGATGAAGAGGAAGATGAAGAGGTTGAGGAAGAGGAGGAAGAAGAGAATGGTTTGTTAATAATAGAATATTTTATGGAGTGAGTTATTTTTAAAGAATGTTTTGAGGAGCATGTCAATTAATCTTGTGGAAAACTATTGTCGTGTAGATGTCTCCGGAGGAATTGGAGGTGGTAGTATTATAAATGTTGGTGGTGGGCTTCTAATGGATTTGTGTAAGTTAATATGAGACTACTAATGAAATGAACTCACAGGTTATATATAAATTATACGTGGAAGAAAGAACCGCTCATTTGAAAGTAGTTTGTTGCTTAATCGCTTGCTTTTACCCATTCAAAAGTATCCATAATTTGTTATTAAAAGGTATGAAACCCCGTGAAGGTAAAGAGCTCGTTCTGCATCATGGAGGTGGTGGAGGAGGAGCAGGGATGACTGCTCCAGCGAAAACATCAAAGCTGCATGATTAACAAAAGGTTTTCTACTTTTTTAAACCCTCTTCTTTAAAATGCCGTAACACGGTGTTAATGAAAAATGTCAATCTATTTAAACACGGTATGTAACAACAATGGAGTGTATGAGATGCTGTAAAAAATCAAGTTGTAGTAGCTGTAATGAGTTTTTTAAAAGTCTAATTTCTTTATACATTTCTCATATAATACCAAGTCCCAGAGTTAATTACATTCAGTAACTTTGTACCGTACATGGTAAAATACAGCTTTGTAATTCAAAAATGACCAAGATACATACGATTTTTTGTAGGTGAATGGAATGTCTAGCTAACCCGTTATGTATTTTTCGTTTATTTGTTCAGAGCAAAGTCCAAAAATGGTGGACGACTTCTCCGGGAGAAGTTGGAAAAGATTGGTCTCAACTTGCCGGCTGGTAGGAGGAAAGCTGCGAATGTTACGTTACTCACATCGCTTGTAGAAGGTAAGATCAATATCTATTCTTTTTTAATTTCTTTTTTATTAGTGAATTCAGGCTGAAACAGTTTTGGTATCCTTCTGTATCTTAAAAAAGTTGGTACAAAACTTACAAGTATTAAAAACTGCATTTATCTGCTTCACTTCACACAGATATTTGTATATAGCACAGATATACAGTAAAGATGGTCAGATAGATGTACTCATAACATAACTCATGAAAACAAGGCTCATATTTTAGCTTTGGAATCCTTGACCAACCGAAAATTATGATATGAGGCAATAAATATGATAGAAATACGCCGAATGGGCGGAAGCAATAATTCAATAATCGATTCAGCGAAGTGGAAGATATTTTTTACTGCATCATCTCCTTGTTGAACTGGACTATGAGCAGAATGCAGGATTTGATTTGGGTACTCGGATTTTTATATCTAATACCGTGTGTACCATGGTAAAAGAAATTTCATTCACTAGTGATGATAGAGCCAGTAAGAGGTCAATCCTCACACATTCTTTAATAAAATCTAATATTAAAGAATCCGATATTTTCACCCCTCATATTTGTGATACTACGTATGTATGTCTCGTACCCCAATGTGGTAATTGGCAGTTGACATTTTGACACGCAGTAATAATGAACAAGTTCACGTTAATCAACTTTACATTTATACTGTCCCAGCCAGTCATCCTTCTACACAGTTACTTACTTTTACCACCTTTCTTCCCTTTTTTTCATATCAAACAGCGCTTTAGTAAATAGAAACTTGTAAATAATTACGACTTCATCGAGCAGGTCTAATATAAGTTTGGAAGAATGACATAATGTGCATTTTTAAAGTGAGTTCAATGCATGCATGCTGTTACCTTATTGTAGTTTATTACAGACACCAGAGGATGAGTACAAAAGGACCCTGTAATAAAGAGAATGGCAAAAAGTGCCCCATACTGTTAAAATTATTAGCTACTATATTGATGCATAGGATTTTGTGTATTTTTTTCACTGTACAAAAACTACAAAAGTATTTCTATTCATCCATCAGTAGTCTATACACTGAACTGACATTTATGTATATGGCTGTATGAGATGAGATGTGGTGATGAGACATATGGATAAGTGTTAAAATTAGCATTCTTATATTTTCTATCCTAAGTACGTATAAATCTGCGGGATGTCTATACTTCTCCCATGTTGTCTTGTACNATTCTTATATTTTCTTTCCTAAGTACGTATAAATCTGCGGGATGTCTATACTTCTCCCATGTTGTCTTGTACATTTAAGTTTAAAAAATTCATGTGAGTTTTTTTGTATGTTTTACGTAATCATAAAAGTATGAAGACCTCTTTTATTCTTCGTGTATAGACAGAGACCAGTGTTGATTATGGGGATGTGGGGTATTATTATACATTGTGAAGATGTGATCCGTTGATGATTATAGGGTACACAAGCCTGCAATAATAGAATCACTGAGGCATTCACGTAGTACTTGATATAGAATTAAAAAAGCTTGATAATGAAAATGTTAGAATTTGTTGAACTGTTATGAATATGAATTAGTGTATTAATTTTCATTTATTATGTTTCAGGGGAAGCAATTCATTTAGCCCGTGACTTTGGATATACGTGTGAAACAGAGTTTCCGGCTAGACAAGTAGCAGAGTACTTAACCCGGAATCACACCGCAGATCCTTCGGACGCATACCGACGGAAAGATGTTTTACTTGCCACCAAGTAAGATTTGTTTGCAATATGCATTATAGTATAAATGAAAATTTGCGCATTGTTTAGATTTTAGATTATTTAATATAAATTATTTGATGGTTTGCTTATAGATCAGTGACAAAGGAGCTAATTGACCTTTTAAACCAAGACCGCAGTCCATTGTGTAACACGCGACCCCAACTAATTCTCGACCAGTCTATCCAACGTCACCTTACACACTTCTCGTTAATCACGCACGGTTTCGGATCTCCAGCAATCGTCGCAGCCCTCACTGCTGTGTCCAATTACCTCAACGAATCTATCAAGCAACTGGACAAAGTCTATCCTTCAAATGCAAATGGTGGGGGTAGTATTATCCCATTAGGGGACTTGCCTAATGTCAATAAGGTTGAGCATCATGGAAATAGTAAAGACAAGAATAAGTGACGCTGATGCTAGAAAATCAAAAACAAGAATGAACAAATTTTTTTCTTTTCTTTCTCTTTTCCTTAAAGAACAAAAGGGCTCTGGTAAAAATACATACCTGAGTTTAAACCCTTTGTTTTTTACTATCAACGAGATGCCATGAATTTATACACAAGTGAACAAGTTTTAATCTTTAAGTTATAAAAAATATTCGAGTAATTCTTATTATAAATATATATATATATAGTATACAGAATATTATGATGATGTACCAATGCAAATTATATAGATCCTACGTCCTATTACATATATGTTGATAGTATAATTTGTTAATATTACATTATACGTTTTTTCTTCGGTGCCACATCGTTTTTAACAAACAAACCATACAATTTTTTGAAACGAATTAAAATGGGGGAAATCACAATGAATGAAGAAGTTTTTTTAAATGTGACAAACGCAAATTCTCGTAATATATACTTAAATGTACTTAACGTACGTACTTAAACCAAAAAATAATATTATTTCGTACAAGAAATAAACGTAGGAGGAGAAAGACAATTGAATTTATAAACCCCTTTGAATATTCTGCAGGAAGAACACTCCTACCTTAATTTCAAAGCTTTATTGAATACTTGACAAAACAAAACCAAGTGAAGACACCACCTTTGTACTTAACATTATATCACAATGTAGCTAGTTTGTAGATGTAAATGATTTTTATCGTTTTTAGATGAGATTATTAATTAATTATTGTAGTTCAGATTTATTATTATACATCATTTTACGATGAAGATGCCATGATTATTATTGAGTTACTCTGAAAGTTTATTTGACATTGTTGTATTACTTGTTATTATCATTATTTACAGTATTTTTATCCCTTGGTATATAAAAATATATAAATGTCTCTTGAATTTTTAGTATTATTACTAAGCTGCAATATATTTCAAAGAAATATTTATCTCGAGGCAGCTCTGTATAAAAAATATACGAGAAGAAAAATTGTAAATATGTAAAACCTGTACTCTCGTCGTAAACCTATTTTAAGAATATATACAACCCCCATGACGTTGATATTAAAAGAATCAGTTTAAATACATTATTTTAGTCCTTGTTATTATTGCAGTGATCAAGTTATTGATAATCGTTTTGAAAAACCGAACCCGCCAACATTGAGTATTTGTTAACTGTTGATTATATTATTGTTTTTATGTAGGTTTTAGTTCGTTTTAAAGATTCTTTGACTGCGAAACCTTTTTTTACGATCAGACTCTCCGTAAAAATGGAATGTAGGATACATATACAAATCTGTAAAATTATCTGCAAAAAGTGCAATATAAATACATGAAATTACTACTGTAAGTAAGACAAGAAGAAAGGGTTTATGATAGAAGGTAGAAAATTGCGTATTGATGATGATGATATGACTATAATAAAAATGCAGTTGAGGAATTAAAAAGATTTACAATGAAGAGTTTTGTGATAATCAATGAAGTTTTTGTGCGCTTGTGTGTAGACATACATACATAAGAGAGTCCTCCACATGGGTTTCGGTGATTTACAATTAACTCAATGGTGTGGCTAGAACTTGCATTTCTTTGGCAGAGGATGGATAACATGTACTACACGTTAAGAGCATTCGGCATTTTTGGAAATCGTACGCTTAGCTTGAATAGCATGCAAATTAAGGTAATCTACTTCGTAATGAAATTGCTTGATTGTTGAAAGTCTGAAATGGCAGTGGCACATTAAAGAAAATCCAATTTGTACAGCATCCATCCCCCTTTAAGCCAATGCGATATGTGGCTCCCTATATTGATGCTATTTGTGAATTCTGTGAGGAAGCTAGAAATAAAGCATCTTAAGATGTGTGCCGTGTATTAAAAGAGTTGACAACATTACACAAACTTAGTTGAGATACCTAATGAATGTACGAATGAATTTTCAGAAAATTAGTAATGTAGTTAAGATTCCGTCATTTCATGATTGTATGTAGGTTATTCAGTGTTTTTAATATTTCGATTTATTGCACTAATTTTTGTATCATTTAAATTAGGATATATTTTGCAGGTTAAATTCTATATCAAGTTATAATTAGTGGACTGTTAGGTGAATATTTGTCTCTGTGCTTGTAGAACAGTTCAGTCAACGCAGATACATATTTCTCATGAAGATCATCAATTTGAGCTTTAGTTGGCTGTTCAATCTTTTCCACCTTAATGGGTGCTCCCACTGTATAATATCACAAACCATGCACTTACTTTTGAATGGATTTCACTACTTGAAATAGAATGCTAACCTTATACAAATCTTTAAGTTCACCGTACCGACAACATTTATCGGATGCCGTTTAGGTAGAAATCCAAACGTTTTTTGGAATATTCCTCGCCCTTTAAGCAAAACCGGTGGAAAATCAAACCACTGTTGAATGAGGTCTTGGATTGTTCTTAAAAAAGAGCCTTTTGGGTTATGAACTTGGTCATATATTTCATTCTCTCCGAATGAAAAAACTGGCACGAGTGGTGACCTAAACAAGGGAATAATGTTTTCTGGAGTCAATAAATTCTAATTCAATATGAATCGAAATATCAACTTTTGTCGAACATCGTACTTGATCGTACCCATTTTGCAAGGCAACTTTAACGAATCCCTTTCTATTCTTTAGCTGGATAACATATTCGCCTGGATGGAAATCCAAAGCTTCTGGAGCACCACCAGGCATTAGTACAGCTATGTTTCCGCCTCCTCCATGACTCAAAATGTGGTTCATACTTTTACGTGACGCTGAACAAAATCCTACAGAGAAATAAGACTGTCTGGAATGTTTATCTGCGTTTTTGCATACAACTTCAAATCTTTAAATTGCAGCGTTCAACGTACCACCGAACAATGTAACTTCGCGTAAAATTGGTATAATAAAGGTGAAATCAAATGTAAGCAGAAATGACTCAAATCCAGGGAATAAATCACGGGCACCACAGCCATCGAATGCGAATGAGGAAACGACGCCACTGCAAAGTAAGCCGTGTGGGTGTGAGCAGAATAAATAATTTTTCTTTTGGTCCAAATCTACCGTTTTTTGTAGAGTTATTGGAAAGTATTCACTGTACCACTTCCAAAGTTTACTTTTCCGGTAAAAGTCTGATCTATTTATAGTTTGTAAAATGCAACATGGCTTAAATCTATTTGAACCGTTTGTAAGGTTGTCAAACTTAATTTCACCAGATTCGTTCATTACCCTCTTCCGCCTTTATGAGGAATTTCTCTATCCAAAACCCATATCCAGACTAGATAAGAAATAATACACGCTGTCGCAATTTTCTTGTAGTCACTGAAAAATATAAAACAGGCAAAAAGAGGGGGTGAAATCCCAGGTAAAAACATGAAAACAAGGAACCAGTGAATTACACCAATCATTTGTAATCTTTTATCCGACAGTATGTAAAATGCAGGTAAATCAATTCCAAACATCATATTCCTGTTGAATAAAAATTACACGATGCGAAAATTAATATTAAGATTTTCTTTTAAAATGGTTTTTATTAAGCCGAGCTATACTTATTGCTTGAAATTCAATATATACCTTTTGATGCCCATTTCTTCCCGAAAATTTTAAAACAAATCAAGTTTTCAAAGAGAATCGTTGAAAATGAAGAGAGCTCCAAAACTTTATAAGAATTTCCTTTAACTAAACTTCTAAATCAATTCAACTATACTTTATATGTGTATCCGATCTGCTACTTTAATTTTTTAGTGCAATCTTGCAATTTTTCAATGCAAAGCAATATGAAATCATGATTTGATATCATTTATTGGGAACTCCTTTCAGTTCAGTTCCTTTGCATAATAATGGTAAAAAGGGTTTTTGAATCATTAGACTAGTAATGTATATTGGATAAGCAATTAGTTTGGCAAGCTAAACTACGCAGTTGCAATTAAGTTTTTTATATTCAATACTGAGCGAATTTTTCTCATTTCATTTCTAATTTTCCATTCTTTGTCCTTTTACACATTTACCTACATTCACTTCCTTGATGAGTCAGACGAAGTACCTATTGGAAAAGTACGTGATGTTTTGTACTTTCAAGCTATACTTATGATATATACTGGAAGACTGTGACTGTAACAAATCTACTTTTTACAATAGTTTAGCTTAAAAAGCATTCATCTTAAAACGTTAATACACTTGTAATACGCACGTGTGTGTATGACTCAATGTGTACTAATTCTTTTGTGATAAACCCATTTCGGTCAATCACTAGCTCTATTGTGTTGGAACCGATTTGGTGAACCTGTAAAGATAACTATTAAAACATATTTTACAAATTTTATGCAGACTCAGACATTTTAAATGTTATGAGATGGATTGGTAAATTAAGTGAACAGTAAATTGCTGAGATCCATTCATACGCTAATTCTGATCGCCACAATAATATTGCTTTTCTTTGTCCAGGAACCTATGCTTCCTTGCTAATGGGACTTTCCTTTACACAAAATTCCGTTTTGTATGCGTCATTTGTATGCTGTAATTTTGACGTGACTCCTTATTGACGTTTGTAGAGAGATTAGAGAAAAATTATCTTGGAGTTCCCAATAACTGAATTAAAACAAAAGTTATTAGTAGCTCTTGCTTATGTAATTTTTAATGTTAAGGAACTACATGCCAGTAAAAAATACATATGTAAGAAACTTACTTCTATAAATGTATGTATATATAAATACTTTAAAAACAAGGAAACGAAATAATATTTTTGTCTATAATAAATAATAGGCTGACGGTAAATCTAATGCATTATATACACCAAAGGGGAAAGGTGAAAGTGTATGAAATAATTATACTACCATATATACACGGGCGTTGATTATCTTGTGATCCGCTTATTGTTGGGTTTGCCAAGTTCTTATATTTGCGTATCGTGCGTGCATCGTGTATGTTTGCGTAAGCTACTTTGAAAATACCTGCATTTTATTGCTCAATCACACGGGGTAAAAGG
>JAHZNG010001936.1:0-12632 GCA_027744375.1 Orchesellides sinensis | reverse complement strand
TCGCCTTCTACTTGGCTTGGCTGTTGTTGGAGTTGGAACGGTGGGGTTTTCTCTCACCTTAATAAAAATCGGAATTCCATCCGGGTAGAACATATTCATCCAATATCCTGGTCTGCCCTTTGAATAAGTAGGGACGGTTGTTGGCCCTTTGATTGTACTTGGCTTGGTAGTAATTGGATTTTCTGCTGCTTTAATGGGCATCACCATCTCCCATCCCTGTTCCATTAACTGCTTGATTATTTCAGATTGAGATTGTCCATGTAAGAAAGATGGAGTTTGTTGTGGTTTCACATGCAAGCTTGACGGTGTTCCTTGGTTTTTACTGGGAGGGCTAGCGGTTTCAACCTCTTTTTGATTTGTTGGGGCGAAGGTCGGTCTTTTATAGGGTACCTCCATCGTTTTAGAAGGTACCACCTTCTCCTTCACAGGAATTTCCGTCTGCTTCACAGGTTCCTCCATCTCTTTCACATGTTCCCCCATCTCTTTCACAGGTTCCTCCATCTCTTTCACAAGTTCCTCCATCTCTTTCGCAGGTTCCTCCATCTCTTTCACAGGGACCTCCATCGCTTTCATAGGTGCCACCTTCTCTGTCACCTCCATCTCCATTACAGGTACCTCCAACTCCTCCACAGGTACCTTCATCTCCTCCGCAGGTTCCTTTGTCTCTTTTGAAGGTACCTCTATCCCCTTCAAAGGTGTCTCCATCTGTTTTGAAGGTACCTCCATCCCTTTCAAAGGTGCCGGCATCCCTTTCAAAGGTTCCTGGATCCCGCTTGAAGGTACCTCCACCTCTAGTCGTTGGTCCTCTACTTGTTGGGACGGCAATTGAATTTTAATCGGTTGAGAAGGAATTATTTGCTGTTGACCCAAAAAGCTCAATGAATTAAGTTGGGTTTGGCTAATAGAGTCTGTTTCATCATCCTCCTCTTGTACCAGTGGGGAAATAGTAGTTTCTTTAAAGGGTGCCTCCACCTTCACTTGTTCCATCACGTTCTTTATTAAGGGTGCCTCCGTTTGCACCACCCGTTGTTCCGCCACTTGTTGGATTAGTGGCTGAGATGGAGTTAGTTTCAATTGACTAAGTAAGCTAGAAAGCGATTCTTGCTTTTGACTTGGATGGCTCCCTTCAGTAGCTTCTGTTACTTCCTCCTGTATAAATGGAGCTGGAGTTGTTGTGGTAGACGGCTGATAAACAATCAACGTTGGACGAACTGTCGTTTGGAACACCATTTTTAAAATCTCAGAATGTGGCATTCCTGTCGAAAGCGTCTGAGTCCTTATATTATGCAAATATTGGGAAATTGACTGTGCATAGCTCATTGCCTGGATCAGGATTAACAGGGCTACCACCATTTACTTCTTCAAAGGAGCTTTGATTTGTATAGAATGACCATAAGGCAGCTTTTGGAGGGCTTTCCTCGTTTCCTCCTCCCGCTCCTCCAGGGAGTTCCCCTTGGGTCTTGTCAATACCCCCCGGATTTTGAATAAATTGGTTAGCTAAGTCTAGTCCTTGTGCTTCATGAGTTATAGGCTTGACATTGGGGTCAGGGGGCAACTGTGGCAGCGCTATGTCTTCATCAATATAATAAGGTCCCTCAGTGGTAACAGCGGGGTTCTCATTTACCAATGGAGGCACCGGGGCAAATGTAGGTCTTGGCTTTCTCGTTGGCATTTCCCCACCACCCACACTTGGCAAATCAACAGGAGCCCCTTGAGCACCTTCTGCAACAGGTGGCTTACCACCACCAGCCAGTTGCTGAAGTAAATCTGGTGGACTATTCGACTGCGCATTAAATACTTGGAAAAACTTGACAGCATCCACAGTCTGCTTAGCTATAAAACTTGGAATATCCGGAGTGTCCGTTCCATTTAAGGCTTGATTGACACCTTGAGNCCATTTAAGGCTTGATTGACACCTTGAGCAGTTTGAGTGAAGGCAGTCACCAAAGGGGGAAATACACCGAAAAGTGCACCTAAAACGTCGTTTCCACCAGCACCAAATAATCCAGCAGCCCCAGCACCACCTGCAGCTCCTCCTCCTCCATCGTCACCACCGTCGTCACCATCATCGCCGTCGTCTTGCTTTACCTTCTTTGTGACATTTAAAGGTTTAGCTTCTCCCAAAATTTTCAAGGTGGGTTTTGCCTCCACTGCTTACCTTATTTCCTGTAGCTGCTCCGATGATAAAATAAATAACTAAAAAGAGTGTTACTTTCCATCCCGGAAATAATTGTAATCCTGCCATGTTCTTCCGTCCACCAAAAGGTGTTCCATTGTGACTGACTGCTTATCAAAAACTGGAACATTCATTGAATTAGTATTCATATTACATTCTGGTAGTAAAATGCACTACTTTCACTGCATAAATCTAAAAACAATGGACTGTTCGTCATTGCCCACAATTAATATAAATATATGCGCATTCATTTGTTTTGTTAATTGCACATGCATGAGTGAACCATTATATAAACATAAGTTGGACTATACTATAAATTACCCGTACTATAAATTAATTGATAATTGATAAGGTATTCCTAAAATCGTATGGAATATTCACATAAGCAATGGGTTATTTGCGTTTACAGGGCAAGCCCAACTAATATAATCTTCAAGCCATTTTTCATTTATGAACTAGTTGAGCCCTTACAATTAATTTGACGAAAATTGAAAATCACAATGAACTTGTATCAAGAGATGAACTAAAATGGAAGTAGGGAAACTATGTCCTACGTGTAAAAATTAATAAGCACCTCCACAGCATGTGGTATTAATTAGGTAGTACGTTTGTGTGCTTGGCTATCTGCATCGTTTTCTTTGTAAAAGTAATGAATATTCCGTAGTTTCCTGGACTAAAACTGGAACCGTTTTATTATGCTACTACAGTAGTATCAGCATGCAAAATATTGATTTCAGCAAGCTTGAGGTTGGTTGAAAATATCTCGGAGTGGAGTGTGGAAGGAGAGAGACGGTAAAAACTTGGTCGAAGTGGATAGCGGAGGGAGAGATCATATAAAATTGGGTAGGACTGGAGTGTGGAGGGAGAGGTCAGGTAAAAAACTTGGTCGGAGTGGAGTGCGGAGGGAGGGGTTGAGTAAACCTCCGGCCAGAGTGGAGTGTGGAGTGGAAGGAGTGTTCAAATACCCAGCACTGATTCCAACCCCATCCCATAGATATCATGTATTGAAAGTTTTAAAACAAAATAGTAATTTGATAACCAATGCTTCACAAAAAAATTCAATGTTAGTTTATTATATATTATTTTAAAATATTAAGATATTTCGGTACTTTATGTGACAATCCCGAAATCTAGAAAATACCGTTACATTAATCTAACTTTTTCCAAACTTTCTTCCGTATGTACTATTTTATTGTTAGGTGTGAAAAATATCGAAGTTGTGACTAACATATCATATATTTTTACGATTTTAGCAATTTTGATAAAGAAAATATTTCAAAAACTCGAAGCATCAAAGCAAATTTGATTCAAAGGTTCTTTTATTGTTAAGCTTCGAAAGCAAAGCTGAAGATGCTTTATGTGATTACCATGTCTGTGTGTCTGTCATCGAACACAATAACTTTATTATTTTACGCATAAAAAAATATCAATGTGGAATATTTTGTGCCACCCAAAAATAGGAGAAAAATATTTTATGATACAAAATAAAAAGTTTTTTAGAGGATGTTTTTTGTGGTTCAATGTATATAAAGAGTACGTTTTGATGGTCCAACGTAAAACAAAATAGAAAAGGGGTATTTTTCGATGGTTTATTGTAAACATATGCAAATTGTATACTTGGATGGTTATATGAAGATAAATATGCAAATGCTATATTTCTAAAATTCAAAGTAGAAAATATGCAAGTGAAATATGAGGTAAATTTAAAGCTTTGCTTTCGCTGCTTCCATAGTATAACGTCTTAGGTCAACTAGTTTTATTTGAAGTAATGATTGCATTATTTTATTATTTGATGTGCATTATGGGATTCAATTATTTCAATATTTTATTTGCAATCACGCTGGTCGAATGATTATATATTATTTTGGCATTTGAATGCAACTTTTGCTCAGATGATAAACCCTGTAAGGGATGGATATGTCCGGTTAAATCAGTTTCAAAATATCTGTGATAAATATTAGGAATTTGTCAATTTGTCAACACTTTTATTAAAACAAAAATATACATAGGGGGAAAATTTAAGTCCAACCATACAAATTATGCACCAAATAATTAGCCTGCACATTTAGCATTCTGTTTAACATTGATTATAGTTTTGCATGTAAAGTGCATGTCCCCTCCTGAAATAACGCAATACATTTTTTAAATATCAGGATCAACCTCACAACCAAGCCTCAAAACCTTTGGTCATGGGCATCCCCTAACAGGATCTTTGCAAGTCCCATCCTCGCAAGGTGTACATTTTTTATTTCTGCAGCAAACGCCTGGTTGTAACTCAAGTGTACAATTAAAGCCCAACGCGAAGCATGCATACTGGCAATCATTAGAGTTGGAAACACAAGCATAACTTGTGGTGGGTTTCGTCAGTATTTCATTCAAGTTACAAGATACCAGCAAATCAACAATATTTTGAATATTATTCAGAAAACTTAAGGTATTGGTAGCCTTGTAAGTCAAGCAATACTCCTCACAATTGGAGTCACATTCAGAATTGTTGGGGCAAACATCAATGACGTCTTCGCTGCAACGTACAGCCGCTTCAGCACGTTCCATCTATAACCATTTATAGTTCCAATGTGTGTAACCATTTATGTTTCGTGAAAGCTCTCATAGTTTTCTTCTTAAAATTATGATTTTTAATTGATATAATTGATTACTGGGATTACTTCATACCTCAGCTAGTGGAAATTCCGAGTTGCGTTCAATACACAGCATTCCAATGAAAGTCACCAGAAACACAGAAGCACCAAAATATGTGCACAAAGTAAATAATTCTCTCGCTCTCATTTTGCCCATCAACAAATTCCTTAAATGAAAAAAAAAACAATGATGCGTTGTGTGGATCTGTTCAAACAGGAATAAATTGTGACTACAGGTTATTGGTGAAGCTTAAATTTTGTCGTTATAGAAAACTTATTTTGGTATCACCCTAAGGATTCCTTGGCAGGGATGGCGAGAAGATTTTTAGACCTTAAGTCTTTAATTGAGCCACCCTAACAAAACATTAGAAGGGTTATGCATTCTAATATTTCATTCCGTGCACATGTTAAAAAAGGAAATTTTTTAGCGTCTGACAGCAGCCTGAAGGCTAGTTAATATTAATACCAACCCCAAACCTACAGCTTGGATGAACAACTAATTCGTATGCACAGGTACAGTACAAAAAAGGCATACCGAATTTCCCTTCACTTTAGAAAGGGATTATTGCTACTATGTATTTTAGGTATTGCTTTGAGGTATCCTTTATATTTCCATCGCTAGTAAAAAATTTACAAAAAAGCACCCCTGGAGAGCAGGGAGTCACAACAGCGCACCATATAATATTGGAAGATTGGAACTATTGGTTCCACTTATGACTTGATTAGCACCTCCTCCTCTCGTTCAAGCAAAGCAGAAAACCAGACGTGGTAAAACACCAAAAAGAGGCAATGTATAAAATAATGTGGCGGCAATGAAAACACCCCTCAGGCTACTGATCTTTTGAAAACAATTCTAGGTCTCATTATTGTTCAGGCCTTGGGTACCAAATGGAAGCCTCTGACGGTTTTTATTGTTTTTAAATACATTTTTTGCAGTAGTCACAAAATATCCGGAATTAATTAGCGAGCCGCCACAGAATTGAACCCGATTATTATCCGGATGATTTAAAAGAATACCTCCAATCCATGGAAATTCATATTATGTGTTTGTGGCTGTACCACCTACTGTCCTCCCGTAATTTTTACATTTGCCACAAACTTAAAAGTTAAAATTGGAATATAAGCCAATACTTCCAACTGTTTTTCGCAATAAAAGTAAATTTTAAAGTAATCCTACCGCGGTTAGCATGCATTTAGGGACCGACGTAATTTTTATCGTTTCCAGTGGCTGGGCTAGAAATACAGAATAAATATTTAGTTAAAGCACATTTATAGAAATACCAAATGCCTGTAAATATTCTAAACTCAGAAGCACACCTGATTTTAGACTCTACTATATTCTCATTGCAAAATGCAATACAAATGGTTCCATCAGAATGTCTTTTATTAATCCCCCCTCCTCCATTGAGTTCCCCTTGGGGCTTGCCAATTTCTCCCGAACTTTGAATTTGGGCAGCTAAGTCAAGTCCCTGTGCTTCATGCGTAATTGGCTTGACATTAGGGTCAGGGGGCAGCCGTGGCAGTGCTATGTCTTCATCAATATAATACGACCCCTCAGTGGTTACAGCGGGGTTCTTATTTACCAAGGGTACCAGTTGGACGACCGTGAGTAATGGCTTCCTCGTTGGCATCTCCCCACCACCCACTCTTGGCAAGTCAACTGGAGTCACTTAACCACCTTCTGCAACAGGGGGCCTACCACCACCAGACAGTTGATGTAGTAAATCTGGTGGATGATTCGATTGCGCATTAAATACTTGGAAAAACTTGACAGAATCTACAGTCTGCTTAGCTATAAAACTTGGAATGTCCGAAGTATCCATTCCATTTAAGGCTTGATTCGCACCTTGAGTCGTTTGAGTGAAGGCGGCTACAAGAGATGGGAAAACACCACAGAGTGATCCAAAAACGTCGATTACTCCAGCAGCCACAGCTCCTCCTCCTCCATCGTCACCATCGCCGTCGTCTTGCTTCACCTTTTTTGTGACATTTAAGGGTTTGGCTTCCCCCAAAATTTTTAAGGTGGGCTTCACCTCCAAAGATTGACCTCTCTTTTAAAAATATTTAAAATTTGTATACAAGAATTTAAAAGAGCATTATTTTTTTATTTTGACAGCTTAGCTTATTTCCAGCAGTTACTCCAAGGATGACATAAATAGCTATAAGTAGTGTTATTTTTCATGCCGGAAATAATCGTAATCCTGCCATGCTCTTCCGTCCACCAAAAGTTCTTCCATTAAGATCGACTGCTTTACAAAAACTGGAACATTCATTGAATTAGTATTCATATTGCATTTTAGTTATAATGCTAGAAAAATGCATTACTTTCACTGAATCAGTATGAATACAATGGTATGTGCGTCATAGCCAACCAATGGTATAAATATATGCACATACAAAGTTGTTTTGTTAATTGAGGGTATATTAGCTGAACATTACATATATCCGTGGATGAGCATTTATATATACATCAGACATTCCGTTTCAGTATTCGGAGTTAATTTATAAACGTATGCAGCTAATCAAATGGTCTCTAATCATGTGAAAAGGGTCGCTTTTACTTTTCATTCGTCAGTAATGAGAATTATGATAATTTGAGTTTCAAGTTTGCATTGTTTACAACGAACTATTTTAATAATATTTTGGCCACGTGAGTTTTTACGGTAACATTCCACGAAAAATCACCATGCTGGATGAACTAACAAACAAAAAGCAAATAATGAAACTGTAAAAATATTAAATGGACTGCAACTAATTTCTAGTTGGATTACACTAGTACTTCAGGCTACTTTTGAATGATTGATGAAGAACAAATGAGCCTTAAATTAACTCATTTAACAAAATCGTGCTTTGAGGAAATGGATAGTCACATTAATAATAATTGGCGATGATTACTTCTAAAATTATCACAATGAAGGATAGAGTTACAAGGTGAACACGCATATCCTAACCACCTGTTTCACGTTGTTTACTTTTTACTAATTGCAGTGATTATGATGCAAGTAAAATTACTTCCAACTCTAGAATTTATTAACTGCTGTGGTAAATGTTCTATGTTTGAATGACTGTCTCTGGTCTGATAAGTAGTTTTTTCTGTCTGGACAGTCTTTGACGTCAGCTGAGATGTTGAATTGAAGTAAAAATACAAAATTGAGACATTTAAAGAGCTTAAATGTTAACTGCATAAAAGAAACAACTGTTATTAGAAATTGGAAGTAATACGTAACGCATGCTAATTTAGCATTTTAGCACAACACGTTATCGACTTCGATAATTTTAGCACGAACCGCTTATAACTAGAGCACTAAAGAAGTCTCGAGTATTCATTTAAAAGTAGAATGTGCACTACGTTATGATGCTTAGTGCAAGAATACATCCTGGAAATTATTTTTGGTAAATTGAGCAACAGGCTGCCATGCTCTTGATGAATATTCATAATTCTCTGACCATGACAAAGAGATACCGACAAAGAAGAACAATTAAGACGATCGTTAAAAAAGAAACCTGTAACTCAGAATTGTTAAATGTATGCTATGTTTCATTTCCTGCAACTCTAAAAACCCCTTCGGTCTGTCTGGAAGAAAGAGTATAAATATAGAAAACAAAAGTTGTGAGTTTTTTTATCATGTTGGCTTGTTAAAGAAGACCTGCTTTTAAAGCATTTCATTAAAAACGTGTGTGTAAAATGAATTCCAGAATTTTTGTTATACTTGTTTTGTTTGGGGTTGCAGAGATTGCATTTGGTAATAATATGTTTTCATATGGATTTTTTATTTTGTAAATATTTTTATGTATTTTTAATGTTTTTAGGATTCACACAACCACACAGTTTGAGTGGGGCCACTAAAAAACAAAGTGCTGGATTACTATCTGCTACCCTTGGAATTGAAACAAACAAGGTTGAAAGTGATTTAGCATCAGCAGCCTTGGATTTGGAACATCATCGAAAACGTAGAAGTTGGGGGTGGAAAAGAGACTGGCTGGAGAGGAAAGTGGACTGGTGGGTGGAAAAATGGAGAGCAAAGTGGACTAAATAAAAAGTTTATAGGAACCTGACTCTACTTGTACAAACGCAATGAAGAATTTGCTTCGGAAATAAAATTGCTTAGATAATCATCTATCTTAATGTGTTGAAATTAGTAAGTCAATAGAAAAGCAAGTACCTGAATGTGCAACGGATTCTATGCTCAGGGTTGCTTCTATGCTCGTATTCATATGCAGGGTTGATATAGAGCAGGTCTAACTGGTTCACGAATTGTCATCGACGCTCATGGCTTTGTATTAATTCTTATTAGTTTTCATCTCAATTTTCATAAAACTTCATGCATGCGTACCCTATCAGAAACCTAAGAGTCCATCAACTGTTTTTCTTTGCTAGTAGTATTACCAATCTTAATGCACTCATATGCTAAACGAAATACCACTTCACAGTATACCGAATATACTGTCAAAATGATCATAATTCTGCTTTATGGGTATTTTGAATTGATTCACCCTGTTAGGACACACTTCAGTAAAAATCGTGGGGGTTAACCTAGGGTCCCAAAATTTTGTATTTATGTAGCTATTAGCCAGGTAAGTTATTGTGCAACATATTTCTCAGATTCTGTACACTCACAGTCATTATCCGCACGTTTAAAGCCCGAACTCCAGTGTTTTTCATTAATATCCTACTCCTGTAATCAGTATTGTTCACCCCAAAATCAAAATTTAAACCCTGTTTAATTAATTTAAAATTTAAAATTGTTTTGCCTCTTTTTCATAGCAATACTTGCAAAGTAAGCATAAGAAGGAGTTTCATTCTGTTTGAATACACAAAGTGGTAGCATAATATTTTATTTGGATATTATGACAAGAGTTTGTTAGAAGACTCGTTTACTTTACTTCCTGTCCAGTATTTAATCTAGATCGTAACAAGATTAATTACTTATGCCGCTGACGAGCCAAATTGTTTTCTAGCTAAGTAAAGCATACAGAATTGAAATAGGTTTCCGGTCAAATATTTTAATCACATATTATATAACAATCACTTTCATCAATATTCTATTAAATACATGTTAGGCAAATACCTTATTACTTAGTTATCTTGGGTACGAATCCTTTTCTTAAATAAATTTTTAAGCAGCGAAAGCTGAGCACTGTTTTATGTAATAACCATTGAAGTGTGAATGTAGGTACGAACAATAACTTGCAAACCAATTTACTAAAGTACATGGCAATTTGCATAAGGGTAGAAGGGTATCAGAGTAAGGTTAACTTTTACAAGTTACGACTTACAATCCGCAAAAACGGTCGAGCAACAAAACCGTTTGGCGGCAAAAAACTGTTTATTCCATATTTCGTTAATTACAGCTAAATCAAATTGAACTCCCAAAATATCAAGGAGGGATTCTTTTGTGGCCCTAAAATCAAAAGTTTTTGGCGGTATATATTGAAGGTCTATCATTTAAAAATATTATTCTGAGAGTACATTTTAATGTCTAAAGCCCCACTTATACTTCGGAATATGGGAATTAGAAAGCGCTTCTTCTTACCCTTTCGAATTGACTTGTAAAAAATGGCGAATCATAAGCATAAAATGTTTAAGCTTTTAGGCTATTCATTAGAATATGCCTTAGAATCAAATTTCTTCCGAATTTCCGAAACACTTTATATTTGGTAATTTAAGCCTTCGGAAATCGTGAAAATTTGTAAGAAAGCCATGGCGATCTTGGAAATCCATTTGATTTAACGTTGTGAGCATTTCTAAATGCGAATTGAGTTGAGCTGAGCTCAACTTGCAATTCTCACGCTATAAAGCGCATTCTCAGGTGAATTCTGATGCCTATTCTAAAGTATAAAATGCCGTAAGAATTTGGACTTTTGAGACTTTTAGAATTTGCGTAACTGGCGCATTCTAATTCGCAAGTATAAAGTAGTAAGAAATGAAAAAAAGCTCAAAAGCGCAAAAACGAATGCTCAAAGGGGAAAGTATAAAGCTAGCTTACACGTAAAAAATAGAAGTATCTAAAATATTCGATATAGGAAGCATTATAAGTAGTTTTAATTAGGATATAGATAGTGCTAGAATAATCGCGTATTAGAATATTGTAACGTGTGAATGATACCGAAGGGAATATTCTGTTTTGCAACATATTTCAGGTTTAAATGTTCCTGTTCAAAGGTAAATGCAAGCATTCGCTTTTGCTGCATGCATAAGACTTATCTAACCAGTTTATTACGTGCTTCTTGTGAAATCTACGAATGCCCACAGGCAGGAAAGAATATTTATTCGTCTTATTCCGATTGTGCAATAATATACTTTTTTGATTAGAATAAAGCAAAAGCTTCCACTTACTTTGTGTTAGATTGAAACATTAATTATTTATAAAAATTGGAAATGAAGCGCTTAACTACTCAGAAACTTGCTTTTGTCGTATAAAGCTCATACTTTCTTAGTATAAAACGTATTACCATTGCCAAAAAGGCTTAGTTTATGAAAAACGATTGCTTTATTAAAACAAGCAATTCATCTTCAACAACCCGTTCTTGTGTTTTAGTTTGTGTTGGGTTTAACATTCGAATCTGGCCATTCTAACTAAACAATATGGTTTACATTACCTCAAAACCTTTCCCTGATGCAGACGCAAAACCGTTACGAATTTTATTTCCTTTAGAAATATGGAAAAACTGGTTTGATTGTGAAATGTATCTTCTACTTTAAAAACCGGTAGACAAAAAACGTGGAAAAATATCCTTCTGGCAGTGAGTAAAGACACAAATGAGACTCCCAAAATAGCTGCTTGGCAGCTCAACAAGTAAGTCATTAGTAACCTTACTTATATTTAAAAGCTTCAGAAATTCGCTGCGTGGAAGCAAATAGTTTAGTGAAATAGCAAATGAAATGTTTTGTCTGGGAAGTATAAATTTTTACAATTATCATATTTTTACTTCAGCTGAAAATGTTTGTGCTCGTTTCGATTGCCGTTCACTCATATAGTCATATAATTTTTGTATTTTTGCGAGCTTACGATTCCTAAACTAATTGTGCTTTAATAGAGAAACCATTAAATATTAATTGTTTTAAAAAGTATCAAACAAATTAGGGTTAGCAGGACTAAAATCAGAAATGCAAGGTGTCAATGCAATTTGTATGAAAACAATTTGATTGTTGACTCTGCAATAAATGCATACAAGGACTATTCGCCATGTTTTTATTCATTCAAGCATAAGATACGATCCAAGTTATGTTGTAACTAAAACTAAAATCGTCATTGTTAACAGGATTGTTATATAGATTCGGACGCCATTTATCTAAATAGCAATCCGATTACCTAGCCGGCATAATTTAAGCCGGCACCAAGTGTTAATAACAGAATAAAAACAAACTTTCAACAAATCTACCCTGCATTTCTTAAAAAAACTACAATTTTGGAATAAATTTTTTGCCAAAAGTTTGCTTTCGAAATTTAAAAAAAAACTGATAAAAATGGCAAACAAATATGTGTTTTACCTTATACAACTGACTTCAACTTTCACAAGATGTCTCACATCTGCAACAAATCTTCAATTGAACGACGTTCTGGAAGTTTTCCGACATTGCACAGTTCATCTTATCATCAATCAAGCGGTTGTTCCATCAAAATGGGTATGTAAATCTGATTAGTGAATTAAACTTGTTTGAAGAAATGTTGCATTAGGCACCGTTTTACAAATTTTGTTTGCAGATGTCAAGCAAGGATTCCAAGTTTGATGTGAAGCCACTCGATTTTCCAGTCATTTTATCTGTGACTAACTACTGGGTATATAGAGGCAAGTTGCCTGCAAATAACAATCGA
>JAHZNG010001935.1:0-16003 GCA_027744375.1 Orchesellides sinensis | reverse complement strand
GTGAATACTACAC
Organism: Orchesellides sinensis; assembly: GCA_027744375.1. Classification (NCBI taxonomy): domain Eukaryota; kingdom Metazoa; phylum Arthropoda; class Collembola; order Entomobryomorpha; family Orchesellidae; genus Orchesellides; species Orchesellides sinensis. The sequence goes on along the minus strand of JAHZNG010001935.1, from coordinate 15,990 downwards.
CAGCCTTAATTTTGGGAAGCGTTTCGCTTGGCATTTGGCAAGATCAACTAAAACTTTGTTGATGTTTGAGAAAAGTCGACAATCTCAGGTTTAATAGACTATCTTCATTCGACTCCTTGAGACTTGAGATATACAATATCGTTTCTAATATTTGGATGTCAAAACTCTTTTGAACCCTAGGTGCGTCAATTGGATGCCAAAAATAATCCAGAAGTTATGATGTTTAGATTGTAGTTAAAGTAGATTTTCCAGTAGCTTACTAGTGAATGTGATTGCGACTCGCGAGGCGTTGTGTTTGAGCCGTGATATATATCTGCCAAAAATAATCCTTATTAAGATCTCAGTCATTGAAAATTCCAATTATGTAAACCCAAAAAACGAATTTCTTCACAGCATTGGTTAAACTTGAAAAGTGTCTCTTCGACTTGGATATCTTATCGGAAATTGAAAGTCATCTTGTGTGTTTCTGAGGTTTCGTCTGTAGTATAATGGCTGCAATACATAAAAAAGCAGTAAACCTCAGGAAATGTAGGCGTCTTGTAAATGTTTGTACTTTCTCGTATTCCAATCAATTAAGGCTGTAAAGTGCACTTTTGGTTATAAATGTTCTGAATTCCATTGATCTCTCAGCTAGGAGAAGTTAAATTGGAAACGAAATAAATTGCTCAAGTAGAATAACCAAAGACTGTATGCTATTGTTTTAAAATAAAATGTAAGCTGGAGGGGTAATTTTAGAAAGGAGATTTTTTACAACTAATGTTTTGAAGTAGGTACAATATTCTGAAGTGTATATAGCACATTACATTAAACAATTGCATGACTGTCACTTTAGCAAGTTAAAACATTGCATCTCGTTTTTACCTCTCCTTTTCACAACTTCAAATTACCTTCAAAAGCCACCAGCTCATTTTGTCTCGAAAGCAATGTAGAAACATCTTTTAGAATTGCCTCTTTGTAGGAGCTTGTCTTACATGTCCACATAAGAAATATAGTGCTCATTTTTATTGAAAGATTTCGTAAGTAAAATGGTAAAACCAAAAACGAAACAACTTCCCCTTCCTAATCCGCATCGTGGATTTCTTCCATATTCCACATCAAAGCAAAGTTGCTAATACTGTAACAAGGAAGTATATTACATGTGCTATTTATGGCAAGTCTGGCGACATATGTGAACTAATGTTACACAACAAGACGAGAAGTATGAGGATTTATAGTTAACTAATCATAATTTCGTAATATAAATTATGATTTTCATCAAAAAGCATCTTTTGAAAGTACGAAATGGAAATATGGATCATATATACGTAAGCTTTCTGTATATTGTGTCTAATGATATGATATTTATGAAATTCCTGAATGTCTGGAAAAAATTAATTGAAAATTTCCATTGTGCATAATTTGTTTTATTCAAACTGCAGTGCTGTCGAATATCTTTAGCAAGAAAAACATGCCCACCACATGAAACCAAGAATAATCAAAGTATAATAGGCATTGGCACTGTCTTTGATTTCCTCGGCCTGGTTTTTATTTTTAAATAAACAAGAGGCTTTGATTAGATCCGTGCAGCTTTTCCATTTAAGCCTTTTCTTTCACCAAAGCAATAATCATAATAAAAGTGAAAGCTTGTCAAACACACTAAAAAGAAAAAACGAACGGCTTAGCCGATCAATTCCTTCTTTATTCTTGCTAACGATAGTAGATTGATAAGTAGTAAGTAAAAGTCAATACTAAACGTGTATGTCTTTCTTTTTCTAAAAAACCCAAACCCTTTTAATCGTATCAGCACAATCTTTCCTTGCCATCGTATTTCTTGTGTGGTGTGGAGATCCTTGGCTTCTCTTAGATCTTTTCGGGTTGACGATGGCTTTGTTTGAAGAGAAAGCTTAGTGAATTAAATGAGACTTTTACTTTCTGCAAACGCATACCATATATGTATTGCGAGCAAAGTAAACAGTAGAAAAAGTGAAAAGTAGCCAAGATTCATGAAAGCAGAAAAGAAGGAGTATTTTTTTTGTTCTGCCGCTCTCTCCAGTACAATCCGTTCATGTCAAGTCGTTTTCTCTTATTCTCTCTGACTGTTAGTTAATCTGGATAAAGCTATACATAACATCATGCATGTCATGATAGGAAAGCAATGGGAAAGTGGAAGAAAGCAACGCTGTTTTAGCTTAGCTCGCTCTTTAATCTGCGGAACCAACTCAATTTAATCGCAAACAAGGAATCAAAGGCCAGAGAACAGAAGTTGGTGCACGCGTGTGACAAAACCAGTTGTACTACGACCAGCAAAAAATGGCTCAGTTAATGTAATTCACAACAAGAGGAAAATACATACGAAAGACAGAAAAACTGGTTAGTTTTAGTAGAAGCGCGTGGATTGCATGAGACGCCAAATAAAATCCTTACAACTTGAAGGAGAGGCAGTACCAGGGTCAAATGATGAAAAGTAAAAGCATAAAAAACGCACAGCCATAAGGAACTTCTACACGCACAAAAACATCTAGAGGAAAAACAACGTAGACTATTTCATCATCATGATTATTATTACGACGAAAAACTGGGAGTGGAAGGAACTTTGAGAAAATTCAAGAGCAGCAAGCCAAACTTGCAAACAAGAATGTTATTATCGCATCTTTAGCTGAATGGAAATAACGTTCACGACAAAGCACAAGAGTTTAGTCTCGCTTTAATTCTTGGGTCCTGGACCTTCAACTTGACTATGGGACAATTTTACCAAAAAGGATCAAAAGACTGGTTGTTATATAATGCAATATAAAAGGCGGGATATAAATATAATATTAATAAGAACTTTTGCTACAAACGAAAACAACAACGGTGCAGTGCCCCCGCCTGAGAGTTTCCTGCTGTGCGCTATATGCATTTCCCAGCGCAATGCAACTAAACTTTCGTCTCTGTCGCCCGTTTCAGTCTTTTCTTCACGTTTTTGTGTTAGATGCATTAGATGTATGTTGCACTAGCTGGAATTTGCTGCATGAGTTTATGTGAATTATGGCTATTGAAAGAAAACTTACATTTTGAGTCGAAGTACTTTTGGTGTATTGATTTCACCACATTCAATCTTCCCTTTTTTCATCTGTACATACCTACATAGTTTTACAATGTTTTATGTTAGCGAATGAATGTTAACTGTCTGGTTGTGTAGTTTATTACTAGTATGAACCAGAAACGACTCTGGTTTCTGTATATAAGAGCTGTGGTGGGATCAATGTGCCCCCTCCTTACTTCCATTACCTGCATCTTTTTTGGATTGCACTGGAAATACCCTGTTCCTGCTCCGTTTGATGATGTCTGTTCCCAACCATTTCGTGTATTTCCTACAGATCCCCATTTGAACTTGCTCCTAGGAAATAAGACTTGTTACATTGGGTGGGTGGGCACCGAAAAGAAAGCATTGGAAATCCCTTGTCGTACACTTTGAATGTACTTAGGTGCTTTTCGTGTGTGAATCGTATTACAATATCCCTTGATTTATAAACGTGAAAAGAGACCTGCACGAAACATTAAACAACCAAAGAAAATCAGAGTGGCCGGTGGTGCATGCAACGAGCTTATTTTCCCTCCCGGTACAAAGCAAATACACCATTATTTTCGTCGTCAAAGAAGAAGAGTCGAATTTACAATTTCCTTTTGGCCAACCTTATCTTGCATCTTCCTGTCTGTTTTGCCACGCTAAATCACATATATATTCTGGAAACGGAAAAAAGAGGGCGAGGTTCGTTCGGTTCACTATCGCAGTAATTCACTGTGTGAAAATGTACTTTATTATATCGTGAATTTTTCTTGGAACGTGTGACATTCCAAAAAAAACTGAATTTTCGAAAGGAAAAGAACGTTACGCAAACACGTTTTTCTTTATATTTTAATACACCAAAAAAATTTTGCTTGTCAGAGATATAAAATAGGGACAAGGAGACCTTGTTTCATAAAAATGGTCACAGTAGCTTCCGGACTGGAGGAAATGCATAATACACACTATCTAATGATCAAAGAGTTGGAAACTCTTTTGCCCTTGCTTTATTCTACACTACAAATTCTGCATTTTGAGCAGTGTCTGTAAGCTGAAATTTGATCAGAATTGAAGTCTACAACTATGGGAATGAAGGTTATATCCGGGAGAGAAAAAATACAAATGGGGTGTGGGAGAATGATGTATCTCACATAGCTTTATAGTTATCATCATCCCAAAACTGATTTGACCCTCTCATGTTTCCCTCAGCAAAATAATGCGGACGCTACACAAACCGCTTCCCCTTTCTCTCTCCACTGGAATTTCCCAACTTTGTTTTCTTTGCCGTCTGGAATTATATAGATTTGAATGGATTCGACATTGATTTAGCTTGGCTAATATGTACTTGTTAACGATACATAAGATTCTGAACCTCACATTAAAGCACTCCCTTCTCCTTGTTTTTCATTCGAATGTGCATGTGTGTCCTCAAGTTTTTAGGGAAGCCCGTCGATTCTAACTTAGTGTCTAAAGCGAATATGAAGGAATGGACGAAACTATGTGTCGAAGAGAAATATAATAAGAATAATATTTTGTATGCATCTTGAGTGCAAATACTACTACAGCTATGGATGCACTTTGCAAGACGTGTCGGTGCATTTTTAATATATGTAGCAAACACACACTTCCCTTTCCCTGTTGCTTAATCCTGAAATGCGTAAATGCATCCATTCTGCCGTTATATGAGACTTAAAAAATCTGAATTTATTAAACTTGTTCCGACTCAAAATGCGAAATATACCAATATGCTTAAACATGCATAAACTCATGATAATACTGATTGAAAGGTGTGTAGATTGGAATTTGCTGTGGTATATTCTACACGACATTCCAAACCGATGGCTGAACACCAGTGTCGTTTCCATATATTTACCTGACAGTTATTTGCCTCAACTTATGTGTATAAGATAATCTCCACCATGGAGCGCACATTCCATAAACTCATGTCAGGTCCGGAGAGAGACTCTATATTTGTCTGAACAAAACTTCATACGCAATGCCAGGGTCGGGCAAGGAAAGGATGCGGATGGGGTGCAACAACCGTCCTTCGTGCTTGTCATATCAATCCATCCAGACTGTCTCGCAAAAAAATACTCCCAACATTTCAACCAAGTTTTTTTTTCTCATTCTCAAGATACAGTTTCATAATAGACTAACTTATCCAGTTAGTTTCAACTTGCACATTGAATTTTTCAGTGTGAAACCTTGAACTAGAAAACAAGAAAACTGTATACCAGATCATCATTTTGTACCAACTGGTGATTCTTCACGTACCACAATTTCCTTATCTGTCCAAGTTCACAAAGGGAAACTTCCTGTTTTTTAAGATGAAAAAAATCTTGTTTTCAACAAAACTTCTACTGTTTCATTTTTATGTATTTTTAAAAGATAACTTTTTTCCTCATCAGTACTTTTGCCTATGCGGAGATATACAAATGCATTTTTCTGCTTTTTTCAAGAGAGAAAGCTTGCACTTTCGACAGATTTCTCACGAATATTTTGAGTAGCATGTTCTTGTGTACGACATGATAGCATCACTTTTAAATTTTTGGTGCTTTAAACCAAAAAATGCTACATTTAAAGCTGGGATTCAACTTGAAGCAGTGTTGTAGGGAAGTAAAGAATTTGGGGGATATGTCTGTTGAGAAGAAGGAAAAACATAAGTTTTTGAAAGTAAAAAAGAGGAAAAGAGAAATGAACAGGATGAATCTTAGAACACGTCCCCTCCAAAATTTTCTCCGAGCTGCAACAAAACTGGAATGTTGATGATGATTGCACAAAAAACTTTGTGATGTTATGGAATGGATATCCTAACGCGTTGGATAGCCTTTGGAGTAGTATGAAGCTGATGAAGTTCCTAACTGCAGTTTTGAACAAATGTTGGGAATATTATGTTGAACGCCAGAGTGCATGAATTTAGGGATATATTTTGTAGACTTGATGGCACGACATGATGGTGCGGTGTAGGCGCGTGAGGAGAATACACAAGTTACCACTTTTATTCCCTTTGCTTTTCCGTGCTACTTTCTATCGAGTTCAGTTCATCGTAGTAATATAATGTTTTTATGCAAGGAAATCTTGTTTTATATGTGGACCATTCGATAGTCATACTGAAGTCATAGGACGGAAGATTGGTAGATTCCTTACAGCGTACTGAGTACTGAGCATTCATTTCTGCAGGCATCTGAGTTTATTACCTGTTCGTTTAGTAAACATGTAAAATCTTAAAAAATTCTTTAGCATTGTCCATGTATGTAAAAAGGAGTAGAGGGCCTTTGACATCATATATACATAAGAGTGCATGGGGGTTTTTTCTGATGAGTCCTTTGTCCTTAGCAAATACAAAGTACAAACCTGTAAAATAAACAAAAATAAGTTTTGTTGCACAGTGTTCTATTTAACTTTCCAACGAACTGTTTTTCTTGCATTTCTTGACTTAATGCCCAGACTATGTGGTTTGCTTGCGGATATTTTGTTTGCTTATGAGAACTGTATTCTTAAATAAACAGTTTTAAGACAGAAGAAGCTTTTTATATTTATAGATGCCATAATAGCCATCATCTGTGGTGCTGATGTCTGCTTTATAGCATAATCCCTTATTCTTTCTTCACTACTACAGTGTAAGCTTTATGCATTACATAATGTGCAAAAGGACATATATGCATAAACCTCAAAGCGAACTTGAGGTTGTATCAGAAAACAAAAATGTTTGCAGCTTTAGTCTTGAGCTAACACACCATACCTTATACTACGCTAAACCTTATTGTCATTTCTTCTATACTATATGCCATAACGCATTTGTTTGTAATTCTTATACATATTCGCTAAGTAAAAAATGGCTACAGCTCACTAAATTTTACGCAATATTACTTTACCATATTATGGGCTAGAAATAATGGTAGTGGCATGGTTGAGACTAAAGATGAAACATCGTTAAACTCATAATATAATGTATGACATTGTTAATAGGTACATGTATATATATACATACATACTACCAATGTTGATGGAACTTGCCGCATCTTGCATCCATTGCATTGTCTACATAACGCAACTTACTTTTACTTCCTTCTATTCATAGTATGCCTTTCCATAAAAGAAGTTGTTAGTGGAAGAGTCTTTGAAGGACGTTCAGTCTTAAGCATGGTTTATTCCTAACAAGTTTCCCCCTATGGTTTCGCTGCACTACACTGTTTTCGATACAACATGTTTTCTTCCCCANCCCCTATGGTTTCGCTGCACTACACTGTTTTCGATACAAAATGTTTTCTTCCCCAGCCATCCATTTGTTTTTCTTTCTTCCTCGGAGAGAGTTTTGTGAATGAGCCATACTGTCTACTTTTACGCTTCACGCTGCTGATGTATATTTATGCACGAACATGGAAATAACAAGCAGATGCTTTTAGTAATACTAAAGTATGTAAGATACAAAAAAGGCTTTCTCGTGCCTTTTGTTTTACGTTGCGGATAGCAAAATAATAATGACAGTCATTGCCATTCCCATTATTTCTAATACTTTTACAGATTTTAATCTCCCAGAAATACCTTGGAAAGACGAGAGGGAGAAAAGTGTTTACAAAGGATTACAATCACATTACTACCTCGTCTTCTCTCTAAACTACCTGCTATGCACTTTGCATTTTTATATTTAGCGGCATATCTCCCATAAATACCTTGGAAAGACGAGAGGGAGAAAAGTGTTTACAAAGGATTACAATCACATTACTACCTCGTCTTCTCTCTAAACTACCTGCTATGCACTTTGCATTTTTATATTTAGCGTCAATATGCAGGCATTCTGCAATTTTAAAACGTAATTTTAAAACTGCATTGAATGTATATTTCACTGGACCCATTTTTGTAAAACTCCCTTTAAAAAGTCCTGACAAATTCCATTCCATCCCATTAAAAATTTTATTTGCAAGCTGTAGTACACAAAGGGATTACAACATACATTTCCTAATGAATGAAAGGCAAAGGGAACAAAAAAGTTGAACGTTTATTTGATGAAGGAAAAAGGGGTAAATAGACAGATGATACAAGGAGTGTTACAACGCGAATATCCAGCATGATATTATGAAAGTATACATAGGAAGGGAGGGTATGAAAATGAAGGAAGCTAATAATATCATAAGATTACATGAATGAACTAGGAGACGGGCCGCAACGGACAGGGTGTCAGTATCAGAGACTGAGCAAGTTCCCGGCACCAGCACAACATGCATACAGTGGAGCTAGAGCTATCGTAAAAATTTCCATTAAAACCAAAGTGAAGCTGAAAAACCAAGTCAAAGTGAAAGAATGCAAGTGAATAGTATGATGTGATCCCTCGTGTGCCGTGTCGTGTGAAACTGGATATTATGCACTGAGACAGACAGAATGTCAGGATGGGGAGGAAGGGGAAACGGGTTTAGTATGCGTGTGTTTGCATATAAATACAATTCAGACATATGAACAATGTCCTTGTAGTAATTAATATGTAGGCTATGCTATATTACTCCTAACATACAATATTTTCATACAGTTTTTGGCTTAGAGCGTATATTAAGACACTTGATGGTTAACGTTGGCTTCAGTCGGATGTAAAATTCATGGAGGATTGTTTTGAAGGAAGAATGATGTGTTACATGCGTCTGAGATACAAACAGAGCGTGCATTGAAGAGGAATAGTTAGAACAGTCATTGAGATTTTTGGAGAATAACGAAAGTAGAAATAATTCCACATGAAAAGGAGTAAAAGGGATAGAGATGAAGAAATGAATGAGAGCCTTCCAATATCATTACGTTTACGGTTATTACACATTTATATGAAATATAGCGTTTTCCTCTTGCTGAAAGTTTTGAGAGTCATGTCTACATGACTTGCAAGCTTAAAAAGAGAGGAAGATAAACGTTATACTTTAAGTCGTAATATTTGGGTGAACAACCCTTTCTTTCCATTTTTATCTACTTTCCCTTACGTTGAGCAACTATTGTGTTGTGCATGCAAGGGAAACATTTAATGCGCTTAAGGGATACATACAACATTTTATAGCGTATCAGCAACCTCTCCTTCGTTTCATGTGATTTGCATGAAGACAATGATAGAACGTAATGTCAATGCCATGCAATAACTAAATTTTTGGTTGTAGCAATGAAAACATAAAAACGGAATAATTGTCTGGGGATTCACCATAAAATAATGTTTTGGAAGCAACACTCGTGTAACTCACTCATGTGGTGCGGGGGTTTCGTGTCGTGCTTCAATGAAAACATTTGAATTTAAAGCTAATCCATATGTCAAGGGAGTGAATGAATGTTTTAAAACAAAATGTAAAGTTTCCATTTAGTTTAATCATTCCATATGCATTCTTTCCTAATTTGTAACCTCTTTTGTATTTCTGGTTGACATTTTGTATCTCCAGATACGTCCATGGCCATGTGAGCATAAATAATGTTTACACAAAGACTGCCGTAAGTCTGTTTTGGGGGTGACGTACAGAATGAGAAAGGAACATATTGTTTTGCATATATTTTCAGGCAAACTTACTTCTGCATTTTAATTTACAACAAACATTTACAGTGACAAAGGTTCTTTTAAAATCTTTGTACACAATGAGCAGGGGTATGTACAAAGTGGTAGGTAGAGATTCGCGTTGGTTGCCTGTGTGGGAAACCTTTCATTTCACCGGAAGACATTTCATCTCCTGTCACTTGGAAAACCTACAAGCAATTGCAATTTGGCTAAGTGAGTTTGCCCATCTTTTGGAAAAGCAGGAGAGTTAGAGCCAAAAAAGAGCATGCAAGTGTACATTTTGCTAATTATATATGAATATAACTTTCTCTATTACTGCAAAACCTACACACTTGTTTTTGCTAGACAACACGGATTCCATGAAAGTTTTCAGTCAACCAAATTTTTAATACAGACTTCATCAAAGCAAGAATTTTACATTTATTACTGCAAACACTACTTTGGTTTGATTTGCTTCATTCCAAATTCCAACCCACACGGCGACACGCGTCGGATTTCTCATGTAATAATGCACAGTGAAAGGACAGTTTTTAAATGTAATGAAAAGGGCAAAAGCATGAAAACCTCCTAAAAACTTTCCAGTCTATTTACCTGAGGACAGACAGACTGTTTTATAATTTATATGGGAACTCTTAAAAGGAGAATGACATTTGCCATGTACGGGAAAGCAGACACCGTATCAAAAAGACAGATGCTCCAAAGTCTCACCATTAGAAATTAAAGCAGTCTTGAAAGGTTTCTAGTATGCCTAACTACTTTTAAAGAGGAATCGGATGAAGGAAATAAAAGTAGAAAAAATTAGGTACATCCCATGAGTATTTATGAGAAGCTGTGGAAGAGGAAAAAAAGAATTCGATGAAAGTTCTAGCTAGACTCTAGACAAAATATGGAAATATTAGGGAGACATATTCAAATTAAAATTCTTTTTGATTATACACAGGATAAACAAGGAAATTAAAAACAAATGTTCATAGTTTTGACAATTGTACTTATTTGTAAGGACAATGAACCAAAGAGACGAACTAGAGACTAACAATTAATTGAAATTTTATCAGTTGTCCATAAAAGTCTACGGATATCCAGGTCTCTCTTAGGTGGGAAAGATGTTATGATGTCTAATAATATCTTTGTTGCTGTATAATCTAAACACTCGATGTATTTTACATGTTAGCAAAAAATTGCATTTTGACAAAAAACCGCTACATGTTTTTCTGGTGGGATATATTAGAAGGACAACAATGCAATGTATTGAAAAAAATTAAATACATGGATAAATGCTGTACATATTTCAACTAATTTCATATTTCCTACGACTTTTACTATAAATTCACGGTATTCAGCCAGCAAATGTGTGTATACGTCAAGATGTAAAATTTAAAGGGAACTTTGGAATGTCTACGGACATAATACATAATAGAATGTAGCTCATCGGCGCACCTCCTTTCTTCATTTTACATTTACAACCATAGCGTAACAATTTATTCTGAACCAACGACTATTCTGTCGTAAACTTTTGATTTAGTATTCTGACCAGAACATCTCAACCATGAAATAAACAGACCACTTGACTTTTTGTCTGTTGACTCTGACTCACAAAGTGCGTTCAAAAGTGGAAGGCTCCAACTCTTCTATCTACAGACGTATATAAAAGTTGTAAAATAAGATATATTCGTAAGGGACCTTCATTTTGTCTGAGATTATACATAAGGACAAGCTCTGTTGTATTTTATCTCAAGCACAGACCCAGTGTCCAATAAATGTCGTTGACCTAATAATATTCTAAAATAAATGGACAACTTTTGTATTACCCGTCTTTATACATTATATTTGAGAGAAAGTAATAAAATGAAACCACACAAGAAGTTACAAGACATTATTGCCACTGTGACAATAAAATTGGTATGTAAATCTTATGGTTTTCTGCCTTTTCACTTCAAAATCCTCACTTGAAATCCTTTAACATGCAGAATAAATCAAACCTATCATGGACGCAACCACCAATTTTCATACATTCTTAAAATACTTGGTTAGTAATTAGTTTTAATTGATTGTAGTTCATTATGGATGAAAAAGCTTTGCACACTACAATAGCTTAACATGCAATAAAATGTAATCTAACGACCACCTCAGTCGTCGATGGGGACACAATTTATTTGCTTTCCTGTGGCCCTCTCTGATTGCAACCCCGGAAAAATAGGAAAGCGCCACCAGAAACAGAAAAGCAAACAGAGCAAAACTGTTCAATTTTTACAAAGTGGTACTTCCTCCAACCCTAATATATTATCCGTTGATAGACGATTTTACTTAAAGCGTTATTATTTGTTTCTCTATAAATTGCACCATGCATGCTCCCAGGCATCCAAGGGTTTTGGAAGGGGCAATTAAATACTAATTTTTGGCAAGCTTCCTGATATGAAGAGGAAATTGGAATTTTGCTTGTATTTCCTTATTCAATTTTCTATAATCACGTGTACAAGCTAACGTTCAGTTTAGAGAATTTCTGGCTGTGAAAACATACATAACAAGGGTAACACAAGGAAGACAAGTGAGATGAATGACGGACTTGACACAAATAAATGTGTAGAGTTGCTTGCTCTCTTGTCTTGTAGTATGAATCAGTGTGTGAGCAATGTAGAAATCCAGTCGTCCCCTGAAGACCTCTAGGGTTCGCAATAATAAATAAACTTTGTTTAATTCCATCTCACATGCATGTTCACAAGGAAAATACCTCATTTGAAAGTTGAGAGTTGGGTTGACATTAATTGCAGAATAAGAGTGAAGAACAAGAATGATGATGATGACAATAGAAGTGGTTGGGATGAAGCCGCATAAATACACATACTCTATTTTAGACGCATAATCATCATCAAGACGAGAACTCTACAAACTTTCCTGTTACACAGAGAGAGAGAGAGAGGGAACCGCACACTTTCCCTGAGCGATTCATTGTCACCATATCGTAAAAACTATTTTCTTGTTATTCGATGAAGCGTGTTATTCAACTTAAGGTATTTTTGTTCTTTTGGTATCTAGAAAATGCTACGCATCTCATAATGTATGCATATACCTTAAATAAGTTATTCATATATTTCGCTGTACTTACTTGTAATAAGTGTCGCTGGTACATAAAAATATGCGTTTAAATGCGTTTTCATACAAACGCATGAATGCTTACAAAGGATGTATGTGTACAATGAAGGAAATACCTTCATGCAAAAAACTCTTTTTTAATTCCATCACGGCAATCAATCATGTGACCACTCGACACTGTACGGCCACGAGCCATATAGAACATTCCCTCCCACTCCAATTCAAATTACATAATACTTTACTCTATTTTACCCTACTGCGTTTCATTCCCATGTGGAATTTATTTGTAAGGCTTACGTGTGAACACAGAACAATATTATTATCGTTTTTCATCATCCAACTTAAAGAAAAGCTGTGGAACAATTCATTTGATTCTAATCTTTCCTTCTTACACAAGAGCACAACTTACTACGCACCACCGCCACTTGTCTCAATGGAAATTCTTGAAAATCCGTTTGATTTGTTCTTGGACAAAATGCCATGCGTTTAGGAGTGTGAATAAGTTTAAGAATGAATTCAACCGTGAAAGCATGTCGTGCTCATTTTGTCTTTACATTCTTTGTACATTACACAAAACAGTCAAAGGTTTTGTGTGTAGTTAGTGGAATATTCTGCGTGTAATTATGGAATTCCATGGTATGTGTGAAATACGCTTTGTAAGTACCTGCTTCCATAATATTTCCAAAAAACTTCCTTTACCTTTCTCTTTTGGTTAGTTTTGTTCCATACATGTTTTCAGATTACTCGGGATTTCTTCCAGAGAATTGTGCATGTTAAGCAGAAAATACGTAAACTGCGAAGAAACACATTCATTTAAAATCTGTTGTACAGTCTGACTGTTTGTGAGTTTAGTCAAGTTGACGCTATTCTCATAAACCCTTTTTCTACCAAAGAGGAATAGCAGATAGTCTACCGCAATCAAAGCTCTCTCTCTCTCTCGCCTAGGTTTTTTGGCGGAGGAACCCATGCATAAAATTCTCATTCGTCACTCCACTGATTAGATTACTCTGAACTCTGCCGGTTTATTCAACTTCTTTTATAAGCATTCTATATGCTATTCTTGTAGACAATACAGAAGTCACTAAGAATTAGACTACACACGGACAAATATAACAAAGATGGAGTAGGGATATGTAAATTTTGTGCTTGTTGTGAATGCCACACGCATACATAAAACAAGCCACTTGCACACGTTCAGATAAAACAAAGTGAAAGTTAAAGAAGCTTCATTCCGGGCATTTTTTGATATTTCACTTGATTTAGAAAAGTTCAAAGTAAAATTCAGAGTAAAATTTGATTCATTTGTTTTTTTAATGGAGAATTTAAGAAATTAAGGTGTTCCGCAGCAGCCATGGACTAATCACGCACGCAAATAACTTTTTTAGGATGCATAAAGACAATCAAATAAAACTGTAAATATGTGTTTGGGTGGGGGAAAGTCTACGGGATGGTGGTTGGCAGGTTGGCTGCATTACGTTGATCACTTCATCCATCAAAATCGCAAAGTATGCAAGGTAGTTTTTCCTACATTAAAAAATCACCATTTGAGACATTTTAACAATAAGGAAGCTTTTGCATGAAGATTATGATAAAATTGAGCTTTCAAAAGTAATTTGGCTTGTTATATTTTTATATAGCATAGAATAAACCGGAAGAGGATAAAGTACTACGACAAAATTGAAAATCAAGTTGGCAAGAAGAGGAAATGCCTTGTCTCATTTGATTAAAGGTACAATTTAGAATAAATTTTACATTAGTGAACGTACGTAACGTTATACAATTTATCCGCATTATTTTCGATTGCAAGAAGGGAAATGCTAGCTTAGAAACACGTAATGCATAATGCACTATGCACACACGTGGAGAAAGTAAATTGAGAAAGACAAGCTATTGTGATGGATTATGCAAACAATATTCATGCTACAATGGAAGTTACTCCAACAACATCTTCGCTCGTTTTCTGAAACATAATACAGGTACTTTCTTCCTTTCCTTATTGTGTTCAGGAGTTTGAGCTGCGAGGCATTACTTGATAATAATGCTTTTCTTGATTAAAGCAGCTGTATCAGGCTCGACAAGTCAGTCATTCTATTTTTTATTATAGGACTTCCGGTTTTCTCTCTGTCTTGATTTTCATGTTTGACAAAATTTATGTTATCATTTCTATGCAATGTAGACACCCAATTCCAAGTAACAAAACAAAATGAAGATTTCTATATACACTATGCCTTTCGTATGGGTATGGATTTATAGATGCCTTACAGATTTGTAAAAACACAGGAAAATTTCTTGAAATGAAATGTAATGTATAGCTCGTCGACACTTCAATCTTTATTTCTATGTCGCAGTCAGTTATTTTGTTATAAATATTTTTGTACATGTTCAGCAGGCAAGAGTCAATCGGGATTCAGTTCGGACGTGACCCTCATTCCTAAAACGACTCCGTAATAGTTTTTGGACTATAACCTGAGTTATGTAGTAGATTGGGGCACGTATTCCAATGACGAGTAAATGTCTCGCCTAGTTATACCTATCACCTTGTCAGATTCCTCCCACTGTGCAAGGTGTCTGTACGTTGGAAATGGTACCGGTTTGTGCGTTTTGATAGAAAATAAGATAAAAGTGAATCCCTTGATCACCTTCTTACCAATATTCAGTTGGCATATCACAGCAGGAATTGGCAGTTTGTATGTGAGGCTCAAGCTTAGTTTTATGTTGTTAACCGTTAACTATCGTCGTCATCACTTTTCTTGGGGTAAATGTGAAATACAGAGAGAGGGTGGCTGTAAACGTGGTAAATACCGGTGGGGGATCCGATCCTAAGAGAATGAAACGTGCATAATGTACAATATGCTGACTTGACTGCTTGGAATTTGAGCTAGGCTACGGCAGGTCATGAAATGACGTTGAAATTTGATTTGAGAAACCCCAAAAGAGCTTTCCAAAGTTTAAAAGGGATCTAAAGAAAGACACGCACTAGGTTTGATCGAAGCGTTGCTAGAAACGCCAGTGCTTTGAAGTTTTGTGGAAGTACATGACATGTGACGACATTGGTGTAGCTCAACTTATACTCAATATAGTATAAATACTACACATAAATTAAATATGTTAAAATATAATTGAATTTTTGTTGTGTTGTTTACAGATCCATCTTAACAACTAGCAGAGAACAGGCAGACAAGCAAAATCGTTATAAGGTAAATCAACACATTTCTTACAAAAATAACGAGTTCTATCATATTTTTGTTCGTCCAAATCTTCTATACGTAGGTATTTTTTAAAGTAGTGCATAGACTTTGATGGCACTTTTCTCATAGCCGGCTTAATGGATTAAGCCAATCAACATATTTATTTGATAGAT
>JAHZNG010001934.1:0-14924 GCA_027744375.1 Orchesellides sinensis | reverse complement strand
TTTGTGGTTATTTCTTAAGTAGCTTTACCTAATGTTAAGTTGTTCTGAATAAAACTAGATTTACGCTTATACTTGTAGAAAAGGACACATGTTCCATTTTTTTCATTTCGTGCCATGCCACACCGTACGTATTGTTCCCTAATCGGTTATCCTTCTTCACTTTTATGCAATATGGTTGTAGGCATATTAGGCGTTTTGCTTCTGTCAAAATCAAACCCATTTCCTTAATCCAAATTTAGTACGTTACAGTTTGCTTGCGCTTGTTTGTACTTTATGTTACCTATGCAAAAACAAACAACAAAAACATCAACAATCTGCACAAACTCTGAGAGAGAGAGTGAACCATATAGCACCACACACCATCACCACATATTAGCCAGAAGACGGCTACAAACAAGTGTTACACAAGTCAAGGCTCTTTTTTACCTTCCTTGTTTGCTGTTATGCTTTAATAATAACAGACATATAGAAACATCCATGTGCAAACGCAATAATCCACTTCTTCTTTTACACACAATTTCTTTACTGCATTCTTACTACCAAGACGCATTGTAAAAAAGACTTATGGCGACAACGACTCATCTCATCATCATCATCACCACCTCCATTCACATTCACACAATTGTGTAAAAGTGTGTTACGTTGTGTAATAATACTACTACACAGGCAAACGAATAGTAGTATTAGTGTTACTACAACATCATGATGCCGTGAGTAAGTGTGTGTGAGTTATTTTGGATATTTATTACTATTACGTTATCTCTATTACATATTAAAACCTGTAACATACAAACTGGCATAAAAAATGGTAATACCTTATTCACAATGCACCACGTTTTTTAAATCTCTTCAACATCTTTTCTTCTTATAGAGAAGCTGTGTGCTGGGCCTATTGCATAGTGGCTAAATCTGAATGGCAGGAATTAGGTCAGCATTTGTGCTTCTCCTTCTAAATCACCTATCTGCTTTCTTTGCAAGAAGTTTGCAAGACGACTCTCGCTTAATACTTAATACATACCTATTGTATACAGGCCAGGTCAATCTCCGGCCTGGAATGAATGCAATGGAATGGCATGAGTTCAACACAGGAAAAAAGCGGATGGATGGCCATGTACAAGAATCTAAATGGATGCATATGTGTATGCTTTCTGAATGGAATAGGAACTCTTCGCGGAAGGTCGGACAAGGAAGATAAATAGATGAAAACTCTATTTTAACGTTAACATAAAAGCTACAAAAAGAATCCAATTTATTATTACATTAGAAATGGAACAGGATCCAATTCCATACCGCAAGTATTCCTAATGCAAACTTAAGGCAAACATGCATTAAAACCCTAACCTACTTTTGTATTTTCTCCCTTGATCACAAACCTATGAAAATGATAACCCATTTCCTTTACCAAATAATGATAATTAGAGAAATTGCTTTCTAACGAGAAGATACTATAAATCAAAGGTTGGCTTAAAAAATCGATCCGTTTAATTCTCAATGCATTTATAGCTATACTTTTTTAAATCGATACACTGATGGCTACGATTGTCATTTTTGTCACTTTCCGTTCTGATTTGTGTTTTTGTCTTGGTTAGTGAACTGCACATTGCAACATCATGTTTCACAACAAACACGAAAAGGAAAATCAAGTTATTCTATGCCGCAAATGGATACCCTTAAATGATAATGAGTACACTATCTACCTTATAACTTGATATGTATATATACATCTATATTTATTTATGTGTTTTACTCTATTTACTAATTCCGACAGCTATAGTGAGTTGCTAGAAGCTCTCTTCTGTTTTGTCCTAATTATTCAATCGAACAAAAATAAATGTCAACATGAGCAAAAGAAAAATTAGAGACTCATCCATGCATCTACCCTGCTACTCATTGGCCTGATTTTATTTCAGAGTTATGCATATCGCATAAACCAAACCAACACAAACATGATGGTAATGCATATATAGCGTAAAGACGTATATCATTTTCATATATGTATGTATTAAATTAAAACCAAATCTAAGCTACCGTGTATAACACAACGTGTCGTGTGATTCCCTTGGTTTATATACACAGGTATACATAAACACACTCGTTTTTGTGTGATAGTTTTCGTGTTCGTGTCTTGTCAATTGTCGTCATGTCCTCATCTCCTGAGAGAGTGGAGGACTGTGACAGTATCCTACTTTTCCCTTTCATACTTTTCCACTACTTAACAATCAAGAATTACACTCCATTTGACAACTTTCTTTCTTGAGTGACCTTATATACAAAATATATAATACAATGACATACACTAGTAAGTAGTTCACTTTCCCTAGATTCTCCCTTTTTTCTACCTGATTTACTTTCTACGTATATATTTACACGTCCGTCTATCATACAGGACAAAAATGGAAAGAGACATGTTTATATGCTTTACGGCTTTTATCTATTTTCTTCCTGAAAAATTAATACATGACAGAAAAGTGACAAGTTTGAAAAAAGCTATTTTACCTTCCAAACTTGTATACACGTTTATTCCTTGAATGAATGAACCGAACCCTTTATTATTGAGCGAGTTCTACTTTTTTATTCTTACATAACATACTTTTTAACTCTGCTAAAAGCCCCTCTCGACTTGTACTCCATTCCATTGTACACAATAAAAAACTGATTTCCCCCGCAGAAAATAAATTAAGATACTCATCGGAAACTCCTTGCATGATCCATAAATGCATACAATACAATATGAAGTGAAGTGTGTATAAAAAACGAGACAAAATGAAAAAGGAACGCCCAACATAACAGAGCCCAAAATACGCTTTATCCATCAAGATGCCATGCTTGTAAATAAAAAAGTAAGTCGCGGTGGTGGCGGTGCGCTGGTGTCAACGACCAGAAAGTATTTCAATGACGTTTGCCATATATTATACATACATACGTGTTTTTGCATATGAATATATAACCTAAGAAGAGTATACAATATGTGTACCTATTAATGTACATATCGACAAAGCATGTTTTTATGGATATGAAATTTTTGCCTATCTGTATGTGCCTGCCAAGCCATTTGCCATAATGTGATGATGTGACATCTGCTCCTGCTCTGTTCTCCATGCAGAAAAAGGAGGATAGGCAACATAGGAGTAAGACTCATCATCATTCGTTCAACATGCACTATTTATCTCTTCAAGTGAATGATGTGATATGAGAAGACAAAATAGTCAAAGGAAAAGTGAGTGAACTTTTAAGCCCTATATTTCTTTTTAGTCAAGTGTGTAGTGCACTGCTCTTAAATCCATATAATTAATCATGATAACTTTAGCGGATATGCACATATAATTATTTTTGTATGACCCTTCTGATGATGATGCCATTATTTCAAACGAATCGCGATTTTGGAAGAAGACACTTCTCCCTAAGCTCAAGTGGAGAAGAGAAGAGAGATGACAAAACAAGATTTTATATTATGAGTTATGATGTAAAGGATTTGTAGAGCATAAAGCATAAATAAAATGTCAAGATACTTTTTTCAATCCTTCATCAACTCTTTTTGCAAACACACTTAATCTCTTCATCCAGAGAGAGTACAAAATGAGTTGTCATGTCATTAAGCGATCAAGTAGTTTCTTTCTCTTCCAGTGAGTAATATACGCTTTTATGTTCTTCACAAAAATATCCTTTGTTCAGAAGAAACATAATATTAGATATACGTACCCAATAATACTGCAAGAAACATGAGAAAGAACAAATTACTTTACCATTAATCATTCCAGAAGACGAAAAAAAAATATGCAAAAATGTCTAGAGCTTTGGCCGCGCATGAACTTGTGCTCCAATTTATTAACCAAACCGCAGTTCACATGTTGTGTCTCATTATAACTCGATTCCATCTGCTCATACGGAAAAATGTTATTTTGTACGTAAGCATAAGGTAGTTGTCTACTTAGTAGAAAATTAACTTTCAACAAATTGCATTTTAAAAAATAATCCAATATCGTTAACTCATCTAAACAGCCACATCATTATTATCACCAAACGTATACCCCACAAGTTTTGGTATTGATGGTTGAAGCCCTCATTTAATGAAAGGAATCATTGGTGTGGTATTAACAAGTGATGATAATACTGACGATGACACTATTTACTAATGAGGCGAAAAGTGCTGATGAAATGACTTCACTCAGCAAGAGCATTGATTTCTTTTGGCTGAGTGAACAACAGAGTCATTTTATTGTACAAAATTGTCCCCAACCAGCATATAAGCTTAATAATGTCGTTCATGTGGTGGTGTGTCCTTATCCCAAATGAAGTGTGAAAATCCTTCACCAATAATAACTCAATACATAGTAACATCCCTGCATGTCATCCTTATCACTATCACCATCATTGTCACTCGTACTCAAATGTAGTATGTAAATAATATCTAAACCACAGCAGCACATATGTCTATTTAAAACAAAGATTTTCTTTAAGTTAAATCCTTGGACTTTTGACTTTTTTAACGCGAATGTATAATATATCTTCTCGTTAATTCCATTAATTTTTACTGGTATTTAAAAAAGTCTCAAGTATATCACACCATTCCATGTACGACCATGATGAGCCCCCAAAAAATGAAGTCATCACACGTCCTGTTCTATATTAAAAATACGTATCTCTTCCAAACAAAAATCATATCATGATACAAGTAAAATTAGCCTTTTCTTAGTCATTTCTAAACTAAACAGAGTAATTTCCTTTTTGCCTTGGATTGTTTGGTGTGGTACTCATTTACTTATTATAATGATATCAGAGACCTCCTCTGCTCATCCATCCTCGTTTGTTAATTCCACTTTCCGAGTCAAATATCGAGGTCAATAGACACACACATGTGTACATCCCATTTTTTCACTTAGTAAAATCTAAAGTAAAAGCCTGAGAATGACGCTCTCTCTGTTTACATCTTTGCTTCACTGCTGATGATGCTCCTCATCATCAAGCACCGCATCAACTTTTAGAAAAGAAGAAGATCAAATCAGTAAGGACGCGATGATAATCATGATGATGACTGACAAATGCAGAACAGAGAATTTGATACGCGTCTTAAATTCACCAAGCATCAAAGCTATATGCACAAAAGAAATCTTACTTCTTCAAGTACAAATACATACATAACAGAGCAACAGTCAAGTAAAGCACCAGAAAGTAAGGCATACACACAGAAGCAACAAGTCAAGGAAAAAAAATCAGGAGCATGCATCTCGTAATAATGCAAAAGAATTCGTTATGCATCTAATCTAAGGAGAACATAGGTAAGCTAAAAAGATCATGTCAACACCAATCTAACCAAACCAAATTGAATGCAATTTACTTTTGCCGTTTTCGTCAAACCTTTCTTTTCCCCTTAAAATCCGGCATGACCATCGTGAGCTCAATCAAAAGTGAATGAAGGAAATTATACAGAAAAATCAAATATATTTACAAGCTAATCAAATACATTTCTAAAGTCCCCTCCCGTGTAATAGGTACGTCCTAGTGATTTTAATGTGATATATGGCTTCATCAACATCATCTCATATGTGATCGTGATATAAAAAATTGAGCAAATCTCTTCTCGTCCATAATAATGTGACTTTAAGAAGAATGAAGACTTAATCATATGCATGCCATCATATTATACTGCTACACAACACAAACAAGTATACTATAACCACACAGGTAATGTGTATGTCCATACTTGCACAAAATGATTCATACCTGTATGCACCTCTGGTTATATACTATGCGCTTCTGGTTTGTCTTGCTGGTTTCCTCATCCTCCTCACTCTCTACCATTTTTTCTAAAAGGCTAACTAAACTAAGCTAAATACTGTTGCAACATACCAAAACAGCAATGTGTTTTGATGGTGATAGTGCTGATGATCATCATGATCATAGTGTATGATGGTTTGATATGTCTGTGCTCTCCATTTTTGGCCCGCTAACCCATATTCCCTTTTTTTACTCTTGCAGCAAGCTTTTTTAACATTATTTTTTCGACTGAATTTATGCATCATTCATGAATGAGAGGACGGATTTCAAAAGTGCATGTCATACTGTGTACTAAACTACACTGAGTCCTGCATCTAATAATAATAATAATTGCATGTTGCACTTGATATATATTTTATATATGTGCAAATTCAATCTCAACCTTTTTCATTAAAATATCAGTGTTTTATTACATTGGGCCAACTAGAGCTGCACTATACAGATGCTTAACCATGCATTAAATACGTGTTGGTGTTAAGATAAGAAGGATTTTAGTGTTAATTAGAAATGATGATCCAAACACACACCTTTCCTTTCTCTCTTCGCTTTTTACTCATTCATCCTCTATCAATTGGAAATATCTTGTTCACTTTTTGCCACCAGTAAATACCGGTATTGTCGTTATTAATTACTTCAGGTGTACAACATGTTATACTGCTATATAAAAAGCGCGTGCCTACTGTTACTTGAAACTTGTTTGCACATCTGCTTCTCTTTCTTTCATCCTTAATGTACAGAATATACATAAGTAATAATAAAAATCGAGCTCATATCCTCATTAATTTCACTTTCTTTTGGAGAAAAAGTATTTTTCTGTGCTGTGCTCCATTCTCGCACATAGCAATGCCCAAATAAAAAGCAGAGTTGTATCCAATATCCAAATGCATAATATAAGTCATAAAAGTAAGCTACCGCTAATAAAAACATGAATGAGTGACATGAAAGACATGGTCAATTTACCGATTTACTTAATGAGTGGAGAAGGGAAAAATACTTGTATATGATTTAACATAATATATTTTGCTTGCTTCATGCATGCCAAAGCGTATAATATATATTTCTCATCAACAAGTCTGTTGTTACCATTTACACGGTTGACGAAACAACTAAAAAGGAGGGTAGTGAGTAAATGAACATATTGAAAAATGAATATTATTACAAACATGCTCAATTCATGTTCTCACATTTACTTTTCAGATTGCCTCACTAACTAATCAGGATATACCGAATGAAACGGTTTCATTTTTTTCCAACAAATTCCGAAACCAAATTAAAAACAGCAAGCGGTCTGTAAATGGATTAGGTGTGAAAATCGTTAATTACAACTATGTAGTACACTTCTTCTAATTATTATTATCAACAGTATTGCATTGCAATTTGTTATTTTACAAGTAGCATTTAATTATGAAAGCATAATTGGAATCCCATTTCGAAAAACGTTCCCTATTAAAAATATACTTTTCACACGCATTATATTTCATACTCTACAAATAAAACGTCATCAGGGAGGATGCCAATCCGACGTAAACAAATTTTACTCTTAATTCAATGCACAAATCAAAATAATTACATGTAATTATGCCAAACTGCATATATGTTGCTTGCTCCTTATCATTATTGCACTATGCACTACCCTGATTTACTTTTATTCTAATCGTTATTTTATTATTATGCTTGCCCCATATTGTTAATTATTACTAGGTTAAACCCTCTCGCACTTACTTACACATACGTAAGATGATTTTAAGGTATGATTAACTACAATACTACATTTTTTCTCGTGAACTAGACATCATGTCCCATATAAAACACTTTTATCGTGTAATGCAACTGGCGCGTGTGTATACAAAAAAATTGCATTGCATTATTGCACATCCTTTTCCTTTTATAACCAGATCACATCAATAAGTTTAAAAGTGAAACACTATCATTATTTGAAAATGAAACAGAACATGCGTTTCTTCATAGATTAAGATTCTTTTTTGTTAAAAGTGGCACAAATTAGAAAATTTCCCATGTGAATACGTAGACAACATACACCACATTTAGACTTCTTGACTAAGGCAGTATATGCATGCAAGTTTGTAACGTATGTTTTGTTCTTGTTGCATTGCCAATGTCTATTGTTCTGATAAGGCTTGTGTGTGTATGTCGCTGTCGTGAGAAAAACCTACTTTTATGTTTAAGTACACCAATAAAGTAAGGTGTGCCTCTGATACGGATACCTATATTGCACACTTACATATACAATGTGTGTATGCGGCATATGATTATCTGTATTAAAACGTTAAACTTGTAATCATGTCGTGTGCCATTCGTGTGTATACGTCCTGTTGCAATTTTTAGCCTTTGTGGGCAAAGCAGAGCATACAAAATTGCACACACCTACATACCTAAATACGCAATGCATTGCTTAAAAAAAGTTAAAATGTCAACAAATAATTTCACTTACAAAATGATGATGACTTTGTTTTGTTGACACAAGAGCTGTGTATGAGCCGAAAAGATTTGTTCCCGTCCTAACCGTCGATTTACAAATATATATTTAATTAACAAACATTCGTAAGAGACCTTATATTTTTAACAACAAATAAAGTACAAAAGACCTTCCATATTTGCTCAACAACCTTATTTCTGTCAACTATACACACGTTTGTTACACTGTTACACACATCTGCATTTTATGTGGTGATGTCAGTCAGTCGTCAGGTATTCATGGTAAAAAAGATGATGTTGAAACCACAATGAAATGAACTATGAACTAATCACTCAACTGACCTTATTGATAATCGCACAAATTAATCTTTATACTTGGTACGTTTGCCGTAAAAGTATGCCGCAAGCTAAGTAAAAGGACAAGAGGACGCTTGCGGTAGCCATTTTAATACTCGTTGTCTTCTCATCTGTCCTCATCAATCCTGACTCAATTTGTCAAATCAAAAGTCAAAAACGGGAAGTTGCCTTCCCCTCATTTAAGCTATAATCCTTATGATATACTATAATATACTGATGTTCACCATATTTTTAAATGAACATGATAACGATAAAGTCCTGAATGATGCAGCGAGGTTGTTGAAAAAAAAGAAGGATAAATCTCTATTTTATTATTTTGAGGACAGTGGAATAGAGCAGAGAGAGAGAAGGTGAAATCGTTCTTATTGTTGTACTTCATACATACTTTTTGAAAAAGAAAACGAATGAAAAGGAAAAGTTGACCTAGCAAGCTAAAAAAAATATCTCCTCCTTCGACAGCTTCAAACTTGTATTATGTATGTGCACCCTGCCAATATTACTTGGTTTTAACAGTGTTAATCTCTCACCAGTAAAGTACATGTGTACATATATCACATCATATTATGCTAAATAACTGTCATGTCATTCATAATCAAGTATACTATCACTGACTTCTTGTGCTAATTTGTATTTACTTCCGACACCTAAGGCTACATCATCCTTACAAAGCTGAAAGCCACATGTGCCAATAAGGATAATTGCAAGATGCCATAATTTATGCATGCAGAAAGAATTGCAAGGCAAATATTCACACACAAAAGCAATAACTTTCATCTTCGTTTTAGAAATCGGTATTTAAAGTACATAATGCGTAATAAATGCATCTTAAATTGAAAGATGCACTTTACTAAGCATATATATGTGTATGCAGAAGCTGTAAAGCTTCCTCCTTTTTGGTCTTACATCTACGTACAACTTTCTTTCTGTGTTCCCCATAAGGATAATATTAGAAAATCAGGCTATTTTGTTATTTAACCTAGATATCTGAGCCGAAAATAAAACTACTTATTCATCATCATCATCACGGCTAGCCGTATGCTCACATCACATCATGCTAATTAGGTCTTTCCTTCTCTTTCTTTTCCACTCCAAACTTTTAGACAGGAGCTAATACGGATACACGCTTCTTTCTAGATATAAATATAAGATTTGCTTTTACTTTGTTCCTTTACATCTTCACTAATATAATTTGAAGCATGGTGTTTTTCTTCTGTGATCTTTATGTTTGCTTATGTGCACTGTTTAGGTATTTGACCACGTCTTGCAAGATTCTTTGCAGTCTGAATATAAAAAACTAGGTTTTTGAAAGGATGCATTTTTTTTGCTTATTATTTGTGAGAAGCTTTAGAAAGTTTTAGAAGACTAATGTCAGTAAAACTTTAGGAAAATTGCACTACATTACTAGCCCACATGGCATATTATGCATATATATCAGCTTATTGTATTTTCAATAATAAAATTTAACTAAAAATTTACAAGAACAAGGAAGCAAAGTTAATAAAGCGCAAGGTAAAAAGTTCGTTTCTGTGCTAATAAATTAGTTTCTCATTTTAATAAAAACAACAACACATGCCATGAAATACACTTCTTCACGTCCATGCTCCACTTTTTCAAAAACTTAACTAATTTTAGCCACTTTTCATCTAGTTCCTTTTAGTAATAGCCTGATACATAAATTATGTGAATTCGTCTTGTTTCGACTTTTGCTGACTTTGCTCAAGAAAGCATTTCGTTGGAAAACAATTTGCCGAGTGTGCTAAATGCTAACCTAAATTTAGAAGGTAACGTTATAAAACCTTGCCATTTTCGCCCTGCTGACGTAATAGCAATAAACCCTATTTAAAACATATGCTGAAAATTACTTTTAGAAAATTCCTTAGAACCCAATAGTTCAAATAGTTTCTTAAACATACATCAAAAAAGGCATCATGTGTCAATACGGCTGCGAGTATTTGCTTTTATACTTAAAACTTAATTTCATTAACACTTTTTCACCTTCTCCTCTGTTATCTCCATCCGGTCTCCCAAGGCATTTTTTTATAAACGCTACTGCCCATTTTTATTACAGTGTATCTTACCATAAACAATTATTTGCTCGCGCTCACATCTTGACACTTTTGTTACAATATATTCTATTAATTACAAGAAGCAACCTCCTTTGGCACTGCGGTTGGTGCCTTCTTGTCAAAAAATGAACATGGTGCATTGTGGAGTGCAAGCAATGCCATAGTTTTGCCTTGTCATTGCAAATTGCATTGTTAACTCGCCGTCCTCTTGTGTCCTCATCTCTCCTCCTGTGCAAAGTATCAACTTGAACAACAGCGGACGCGTACCAATAATCAATGCGTGAACAAGGGAAGATTAAATAAACAATGGATACATCCACAAATACATCATCTCTCAAGTGCCACATCGTTAAAAACGATGACAAGGACCCAGAAAAATCCAAGAGCAAAAAAAGTTTAGAGTCAATGAGAAGTTGGAGCGGAGAACAGAACAGAGAGCCGACCAAGAAATCCAAGACCAAAGTCAGGCCAAGGCACATCCTCTTCCTTTCCTTCATCTCATCTCATCATCCTTTAGAGCAACAGAAATGACATTCATCTCACAGAATAACGTTTTCATTCCCTTTTAACCTTTACGAATGACTTGCCACTGCCACACGAGCAGTGTACAAACATAATTTCCTTCTTATATACCTACACACATTTTTTATTCAATGAACGACTAAGTATGATTTGCGTGGGCGTAGCTTGTACCATGCATTTAGGGCATACACATGCAATGGATGATTTTTGGGATTCTCTATCCATAGGGCATTTTTTTACCTTGCAACTTCCACTCTACCAGATTGCTTGTATTTTATTGTCGTTTTTACCTTCGTTCGTGTTTCTTTTTTCAAGTTGAATCAGTGAAATGAGTCAAACCAAAACTAAAGTAAAAAATCGAATGCCGGATGACGACGCCAACGCACATCCACCTGGACTGGAAGTCCCTGGTCTTAATATGACTTCCTTGTGCACATGTGTAATGTGATGATGCATAGGTATATCGTGAAGTGAATGTATCTTCGTACCAAACCTTTTATCTCTCCCCTCTAGTTAAAAATGTGAAACAATATTATATTACCTTCCCTTATCTATGAAAAAACAATGAGCACCTGTTTATGAATGTGTTATTTTAGTTTCTAACTATAACCTACTTACTTTTTATTACAATGTTTTCAAATGTAAAAAAGAGAATGAAACGGACCGAAAACTGTACGTTTTATTAACAAGAGGAAAACGGAAGTTCTCTGTCAGTTAGTCTTTGTTGAACGAAAAAGGAGACAGCAACAGTTTTAAACGACTCATTTTTCCCAATGAACGAACAGGCAAACCGAAATAGCCTTCGTCCTGAATGAGCCACACTCTTTTAAGCATGTAAAATTGGTTTTAAAATGTAAAATACTAAAAAGTTGTCTACCTTGGCTTGTTTTTATGTGTACCCTACATATTGCAATATTATATATTAGATTAAGAGTTCTAATATGTTTTTATGTACCTCGTTGCAGACCCTCGCTGTTACATTGACTCATCCCCATCCTGTCTGGAAATGAATAGGCGATGAAAAGAAAAGTGAGAAGAGAAAAAACAGTTTTCTTGACCTACATACTTATGCATGTACACGCATCACTCATGTACTTCCAGAAGAGTACACAATATTACAAGTAAGCACAACATGATCATTTAACATCTTTCACAAAACATATGCAACACGACCGTTCCATGACCTCATTGCTGTACTTACACAATTACTACCCTGGTTAAAACAAAAAAGTACCATGTTCTTCTTATTCGCCCTATGTAATCAACAAAAACCTAAGACACAAAAAAATTAACTGAGATGAGTAATAAAAGCGAAACTCGACTATTGTGTGTTTTATGTATCCCAGCACCCTTTATGCTCTTGTCTATCTTAATCTCTTTGTCGACTGCCTTACAAATAC
The DNA here is from genome assembly GCA_027744375.1 of Orchesellides sinensis. Taxonomy (NCBI): domain Eukaryota; kingdom Metazoa; phylum Arthropoda; class Collembola; order Entomobryomorpha; family Orchesellidae; genus Orchesellides; species Orchesellides sinensis. Next base: position 2,368 of record JAHZNG010001934.1, on the reverse strand, counting down.
GCTTTTATTACTCTTTTTTCTTGTAACAAATATGATCGGATGACATTTCATGTTTTCTCAAAGACTTACATTGTAATCTATCCATGGAATAACGGGAGTCTTCTTGAAAATACAAACAATCTGGTAAAGTATACTTATTCACTACATTTTATACCTTCACTCTCCATGAAAAAATGTAGCCTTGGCCTTGTTCGCTTTCGACAGGGAAAAAGTTGTCACCAGGTGTTTAAATTTCATTGTGTAGGTATGTTTAATGTTGCGTCAAACACCGGAGTATGTACCGCTCAAATTCTGTCGTAGTGTACGATACTACACTGAGAATGTCGTATTTTCATTTTGATTAATTTATGTTTCATTTCAAAGTTTATTTCATGTACACAGTAAGTAAATCATTCACTTAATGGAATGATTTGACCTTCAGCAACTGGAACAATATAATATTTAAAAGAGTAGAAATGTTGGAGCTAACCAGTTGAAAGAACATCAGAATAATATAACATGAGGAAAGCTTACACAAAGTAAAACAACAAACTTAGAAATCCACCTATTTGACTGTTGTTTAAAACATAAAGACAGGCATACAAACACAATGAAATGCCACACGCTCCTTTATAGCATATTATATCAGCTAACAATTCTCAAAATAATCATCTCATCTCGTCCTTCCAAGAACCGCCATCGGCTCCGATTGCTCAATTTTGATTTAGTCCCAATTCCACCTCGATCCTCCGCCCTGTGACCTTGCCTACATCCTCCCTTTCTTTCAATACCAAAAAAGACACTTTTTAAACAAGCCCTAAAAAGCAATAAGAGAGCTCCTCTTTTTATTTGTTACCAGCCAAAAAAACCACCGTTACTTATGCAGCAAGAGTCAGCATATTACTCTAAAGAACACACGGGAGACAGATGCAAGCAAACCTACTAAATTTATCTCAAGGACTCAAGGGCTACATTTATTCCCATCATGCATCCAGGACCCTTTTTCAATTCCGTTATGTTTTCTCTCTTTCTTCTTCATTCACACATATAAAAAACCAAAGAATCTCTCATGCTACTCTACAAGTCCCATCTGTCCTTCGACCTTCATTTATCTACCGCATATATAAATACATACAACGTACATAAATACACACAAAAAAGCTTCCATAAACTGAAAATCATTCCAGGCCAGGGCCAACCAGAGGCCAAAACTAAAACCAGCCACAGGATGCATTTATTATTAATTCTGATGAAAAACTTGCTCTCATTTTTTACGTAACAGTTAATGTATGTCCTTCTCTTGAAATTTAACAATAAGACAAGACAAAATCTGTCCTTTTCCCATTTCGAGTTGAAAGGAAAACCGTTTCTTTAAGACCTACTTTTTAAAGGCACAAGAGCAGCCTGCCTTTAAAGTGCTTTTGGAAAAGGAAAGTCGAAAAGGCGGGCGAATCCAAGAAAATTATTTTAGCCAGCTGCCCATAAAATAATAAATTTGCCACCATTCCGATGTTTATGTAAGGATGCAAATGCAAGAGTAAGCAGTTCACATGTATTACATTTGTTTAGTATTAATAAAGTGACAAAAGTGGTAAAAAGGACACGTTATTTCGTCGGGGTCATGTCGATATTAATAAAAGTTTTACCATGGCTCTTGGCTGTCTAAAATATAACGCGGATATGTTTGTGTTTGTATCCATATTGCTCAATAATGCCTGATGTCATGATGGAAAGCATTGAACATGCTTATTAAAGACATTGTATGCTTATGTACATGAAAAATATTTAAGGCCGTTTGATGCCACGCGAGGAGAGGACAACTCAAATTATTGCAACGATTGCCATAAGCATATTTATGCATAAGCCGTATAAGCAGCATATATACAAATAGCATAATGTATTAGCCACCATATTATACATTCTTATTTGCATATTACTAAAAGAGGAAAAACCTCGTATCAAACTCTGACTTAACCTTTGAGCACAAAAAAATTAATTCTAACGAGCTAATATAAAAACCGTAGAGGTCAAGCTAATGAAAGAAGCATTAAGTGGAAATTGACAATAAAGACTGTTTATATATGATCGAGGTGTACGTGTAAATAATACAGGAAACGTGAAAAATTTTCATATGCCTGTTAATACACCAAATATTACTGTTACCACTGGACTTTTTTATGATTCATTTGTCTAAACAGTAGTTAATTTGTATATGCTTCGTCAAGGGGGACAAATTATTGTAAATAAAGCATTAGTATTTTAGTCAATCATCAAATTCGCATTGTCACCAAATGGGATCAATGGCAATACTCATGTAGTGAAAAGGTAATCGTCACGGATGACTTGGTAGATAGTAGATGATGGCACTGGCACACGATGAGGGAGAGAT